>JABUQX010080687.1:30000-40000 GCA_015478945.1 Trachelipus rathkii
TTGATTTTACCATATCCAGGTCACTACTAATTCTAATGTTTTTATAAAGTAAAAATCGAGTTGAATTGAAGTTCAAAGACAAATTTTTTTTTTTTTAAGAATATATATATATATATATATATATATATATATATATTTTGAAAGTTATATATATATATTATGTCTATTCCCATAGAGTTATTCGTATATATATATATAGTACTATATTTATTAAGGCTATTTTATTTATAGAAATTTGTTTTTATATATATATATTTATAAAGATCTTTATGTTATTATATATATATATATATATATATATATATATATATATATATATATATATATATATTATATATATATATATATATATATATATATATATATATATATATATATATATAGTCGGAACCAGTTGTGTCCTATTTTATGATTTCATTCTTAGAGCATATGTTAAAAGTTCTTTGTTTCTCCTAGACCAATTATTGTTATCATGGATAATTGCACGCTATATTAGCATATGATAAATAACTTAATATTTCAAGACTTCACTTCCAGATGGAGTATATATATATATATATATATATATATATATATATATATATATATATATATATATATATATATATATATATATATATATATTATATATATATATATATATATATATATATAGGTCATGCAGGATATGGTGTTTAGAATAACAATATTAATAATATTAATATATTTAATATTAATGATAGTAATATTAATAATGGTAATAAAGATAATGATAATAGTGATAGTGATAATATTAAAGATAATGATAAGAATGGTAATAATAATAATTATAATAATGATGATAGTGATAATATTGAAAATAATGATAATAATAGTAAAGATAATAATAAGGTTAAAATATTGTGAAAATTGATGGATAGTAAAACATTTGAATTTTGTGTGAAATATAGTATATAATAATAATAATAATAATAATAATAATAATAATAATAATAATAATAATAATAATAATAATAATAATAATAATAATAATAATAATAATAATAATAATAATAATAATAATAATAATAATAATAATAATAATAATAATAATAATAATAATAATAATAATAATAATAATAATAATAATAATAACAACAACAACAACAATAAAAATAACAATAACAATAACAATAACAATAACAATAACAATAACAATAACAATAACAATAACAATAATAATAATAATAATAATAATAATAATAATAATAATAATAATAATAATAAGAATGAAATACACAAACACACCCTCACACACACGCTAACACACACACAGTAACAAAATAATAGACACACATACATACAAACACACATTAATAATAATAATAATAATAATAATAATAATAATAATAAAATTTATATTTATAAATATATTATATATATATATATATATATATATATATATATATATATATATATATATATATATATATATATTATACATAAAAAAATAAAGATTAATACATTTAGTATATATATATATATATACATATGTATATATGCATATATATATGAATATATATATATATTAAGTTATATATATTTGTATATATATATATATATATATATATATTATATAGATATATATATATATATATATATATATATATATATATATATATATATTATTTCATTTCTATTTTTTTCTTTTCTTTTTCTTTACATTTATTTTTACTTTTATTTTTTATTTTACATATTTTTTGTCCTTTTATTTGTTTATTTGTATTTTATTTTCATATTTACTTAAGCATTAATCCATTTCCCATCATTATTATTGTGCATATGTGTTATTTCAGTATCCTGAAGATGAGTCTTGGTAGACTCGAAACGTCGATGTTAAATATTTGGATATAATAAATCTCTATGACTTTGGTTCCTTCTCTGTCATCCTTTTCATATATATATATATATATATATATATAGTAAAGTATTTATTATGCTATATATATATATATATATATATATATATATATATATATATAAATGTTATAATGATATATAATTATATATATATATATATATATATATATATATATATATATATATATATATATATATATATATATATATATATATATATATATA
The DNA here is from genome assembly GCA_015478945.1 of Trachelipus rathkii. Lineage (NCBI taxonomy): Eukaryota > Metazoa > Arthropoda > Malacostraca > Isopoda > Trachelipodidae > Trachelipus > Trachelipus rathkii. Next base: position 32,104 of record JABUQX010080687.1, read on the forward strand.
TATATTATATATATATATTACAAGGTATATATATACTTGAAAGCTAAAGAAATATAGTATATAGTTGAACAGTAGCTCTTAACAACCGATATTTAACGACCTATAAGTATATATATATATATATATATATGTTATTATATTATATATATTTATATATAAGAAAGAAAGAGTTATATATATATATATTAGTTATTATTATATATATATATATATATATATATATATATATATATATATATATATATAAATGGAATAACCTTAAATAGAAACATACTGATCTAAATTTAAAACACAAGTTTTGCTGAGAGGTATAATAAAGGCACCTAAATTATTTGTTATTTGATATTTCCTATTAATTTTTGCATGATCTGCGTGGTAATAAACATTTTAATGTTTCTCCTACGGTTTTATAATCTAGGAATATGATAAATAATAATGTTATTACTTTTTAGTTATTTCTCATATTATTTTATTTATTTAATTATTTTTATTTATTTTTTATTGTTTGTTTATTTTTTTTCTCTTTGGTTATTTATTTATTAATTCTTCTTCAAATTTGCCATTTTTAAAATATTCCAAAAGCCATTCTGAATAAAAGCTAAATGTAGAAAGTGAATTGGTGTTTAATCACAAAGAATTAATTTACCTATCTATCTATCTATCTATCTATCTATCTATCTATTTATCTATCTATCTATCTATCTATCTATCTATCTTTCTTTCTTTCTTTCTTTAATTCTTTCTTTAATTCTTTCTTTAATTCTTTCTTTAATTCTTTCTTTAATTTTTTAATTCTTTAATTCTTTTTATCTTTATATTTTTAAATCTTTATATTTTTATATCATCTATCTTTAATTTTTTAATTCTATCTATCTATATATCTATCTATCTATCTATCTATCTATCTATCTATCTATCTATCTATCTATCTATCTATCTATCTATCTATCTATCTATCTATCTATCTATCTATCTATCTATCTATATCTATCTATCTATCTATCTATCTATCTACCTATCTAATCTATCTATCTACCTCTCTAACTTTTCATACCTATCTATCTACCTATCTATCTTTTCTCTCTCTAATTCTATATATCTATCTATCTATCTATCTATCTATCTATCTATCTATATATCTATCTATCTATCTATCTATCTATCTATCTATCTATCTATCTATCTATGAGATTCAGAAATAACAATCAGATGACTTGATAGACGTGCTTTTTAAATAGAAAGGTTTTTGTTTTTAATGTTTGGTGAAGGAAAAAAAAAGTCAATTGAAAACGGATTCATTATGACTTTATATAAATAAATTATTAATCTTTAAAGCTTTTTAACAAAGTATAAGCAACTCGATTTGAAAGTTTCATTGAAAAATAAATTATAAATTTTATGCATCACAAAATTTCTTATAAATCAGTGAATTGTAAGATTAAAACTCGAATTTCTTTGTCAAGATGTAGTAGTAGTAGTAGTAGTAGTAGTAGTAGTAGTAGTAGTAGTAGTAGTAGTAGTAGTAGTAGTAGTAGTAGTAGTAGTAACATTATATTTGTAAACTCGTTAGTATTATAACCTTTCAATATGCTTGAACAACTATATAATGAAAGATTATCGTTCAGATATAATTAAAAGTGGGCCCTTCTTAATTTAATGAATTATAAATATTATACAAATATAATTGCAAATTATTGTTACTTATAGATTATGAATTATAAATATTATGCAAATATAATTGTAAATTATATTTATAAATTATGAAATATAAATATTAATTTAAATATATATATATATATATATATATATATATATATATATATATAACTATATATATATATATATATATATATATATATATATATATATATATATATATATATATATATATATATATATATATATATATATATATATATATATATTGTAAGATTAAGTAAGTCAAACATAAAAAATAAATAAATGATTTTATTCTAAATTGTTATTTTAAATTGTAAAATTGCAATTACTTAATTGGGAAAACAGCTGAAACTCATTAGCCGAAGGATTTGTATATCTTGGCAGGATCAACCGGAAATAAGAATACCTTAATAGATGTCTTCACAATCAAGAAGAATAATTGTTCCACAATTCTGTATGAGTAATATAAATACTGGTCTTAATTAATTTATACCTTGTTAAAAGTTTTATTTGTACACCTGATTATCAGAAAGTAAACTTACCATTTTTTGTTTACTGATGAAGACTAATACCGAGTCGAAAGCCAATACAACTTTTTCTTGAAAGAAAATTTATTCCTTCAACCAGGGTCTCGTATTAGTATTCCCGACCTCTGGCGTACAAATATTTAGTAGATTTTAATGTCATAAAACCTGCCCTTTTAACTTTTTTAGGTTCCTTTTAAACTGCTCGAAGTACTGGAATTTACTTAAAAATTGCTTCGAACAAGAAGATATGGAAAAAAGACCTCGGTCTCAATTATATTACTTTGCGTTATGCAAGCGAAGGATATTTTGCAGGTTGTGGAAGTTTGTTAAATAAACTATAAACTTACGTTTATATATACATTAAAGGTTTAAATATGAAACCCTTAAATTTGAAACCTTGATACCGATACCTTAATATGAAATCTTGATACCGATACCTTAATATGAAACCTTGATACCGATACCTTGATACGAAACCTTGATACCGATACCTTATACCTTTTATTGTTTAAAGATTATTAAACATACGTTCAATAAATATACAATAAATACTGGTTCAAATAAAAAGCCTTTAAAGGTGAAACCTAGATACCGACACCTTTAATATGAAGCCTAAATACCGATACCTTTAATATGAAACCTAGATACCGATACTATTATTAAGAAACTTATCAGAAAAAAATGATCACATAATTCTTAGCTTTTTAAGAATATATACAGTTTTCACTTTTCACAGAAAAAAAGATTGTTTAGTTTTTGATAAACGACTCGATCACCAGAAAAAAGTAGAGAAAAAAAACAAACTTCGATTCAAACACAGAGTTAGCTTTTTACTTGGTTATATTATTTTTATACACTCCGGGGGGCGGGATGCCTCCAACTATCTAGTGGAGGCATTAAAAGAAAGGACAAATAAGTAAAAAAGACATTTACAAACGCTCCTGGAGTATTCTCCTTATGCCAAGACAATTGGCTGGAGGGATTTTAACTTATTATTCCGAATCAGATTCTGAAGAGTCACTTTCTTGAAGACGTGCTCTTGCTGCTACAGCTGCTTTTCGACTAGGTCTTGAAGGCTTAGCTGTTAAAATCGACATTGGGCTAGAAGATGTCGTAGAGGTAGATGGAACTGATGATGGAGGGTTCGTTGTTTGAGAGTTCCCGCTATGAGTTAAGGACAGCTCCAGAGGATATAAGTGCTTTATCGAATGATGATTTACTTGTCCTCCTGGAGACTTGACGAAAACTGATCTAACCTTTCCATCATCTCCATGTACTAATTGAGTGACGATGCCCAGCTGCCAAAAAGGGCGCTCTTTGACAGGACTACGTACGATAACTACATCGTCTACTTTGACCAAGTTATTCCATCCGGTCTGGTAAAGATTTCTACCTATCTCGCGGAGACTTAGCAGATATTCTTCATACCATCTGGTCCGAAATTCTTCAAAAGTGTCTGAGGATGATCGAAGAGATTTGATCAAAGCATTTCTAGTAGGTGTTATTAATGGTTGAGCAACGTTCTCATTTCTCCACACCATGCTTGTTTTTGAAAGAGGCTTCAAAAAACAATTAGGCGTGAGAGGAATTACATCCTGAGAACTTGACGTGTAGGTGAGAGGTCTCGAGTTTATGGCATCCGAAATTTCCGCAAGAATTGTTAAGAATTGAAAATATTCAATGGAGGATCGTCCGATGGTTTTCACGAGACAATCCTTTACCACTCTCAAGAGTCTCTCCCATAGGCTACCGGTCCAGGGACTGTATAAAGGGATTCTTCGATGTATGATGTGATTTTTACGGAGGAACTCCTGCCCATTTTCCGAGATGACAAATGATTCAAATGATTCGACTCCCTGAACAAAGGATTTTGCATTGTCGCTATACACAACGTCCGGTACTCCAAAGCGACTGACGAAACGTTTGAATGATTGGACGAATGACTCAGACGACATATCTGCTATCAAATCCAAATATACAGCACGCACATTTAAGCATGTGTATATGATGATGAACATTTTTTGGGCCTGTGGAGAGCCTTTCACCTTCACCCACCAATGCTTGGTGAAGTCCACTCCTACATGTTGGAAAGGGCGGAATAGTTCCACTTGAGCCCTCGTAAAGTTGGTAAAGCGAGGATATTTAAATGCAAAGTTGTTGTACCTCTTGCATATGATACAGTCAGTAAGAACCCTCTTGATGGTAGCTCTGGCTGCGGTGATCCAAAAACCTCTAAGACGGATGTTTGTCAAAGTGGCTTGAATCCCCAAATGTTTGCACTCATAGTGAGCATTTCTGATGAAAAGAAGAGTGAAATGATGACTTTTTCCCAAGAGGATGGGGTTTAGCACATCAAAATCATAGTAGTTGGATCGAGCAAGTCTTCCCTTGCTTCTTATAAGATGTTGATCATCAAGAAACAAGTTCAGATGATTGACCAGATCAGGTGGTGGTTCGGTCAACGAAGGATTAGCTCTTGCTCTTCTTAGAAAAGCAAGTTCTTTAGGGAAGGACTCTTCCTGCATCCTCCTTAAGCAATACAATCGTGCCATTGATTCACAATCAATGTTTATTTTTCGTGTGATTGCTGAAAACTTAAAAAGGAGAGAGCATACTCTTAGTAGAGCGTGGAGATTGGAGAACTTTTCAAACTTGATCACAGGTGGTAGTACAGCTTGATTTGTAGTCAGAAGCACAAGAGAAGGATTGCTTGTGCTATTTTCCCACTCTGTTTCAGGCCAATAAATTGGGGCCAATGACAACCATTCAGGACCTTGTTTCCAAAATGAAAGGGATTTCCCAAATTCAGCAGTTGTCAGACCTCTGGTGAGCAGATCTGCAGGATTTTCTTCAGATCTTACGAAATGAAATTTGGGAATCAATTGCTGATTTTCTCTAAGAGAAGATATCATTTTTTGAATATCTTGAATCCTGTTTTTGACGAAAACGCTCTTGTTCTTTTTTCCTCCTTTAAGAATCCACTGCAAAGTAATTTGCGAATCAGAAAAGATGTTTAAAGTATTGAATTTTGAGTTAGGAAAGCCATCAAGGACCTGAGGTAGACACTTGAAGGCTAGAAACACCGACAAAAGCTCTAAGCATGGTAAAGTCTTTCCTTTTAAGGGGGAAACTTTTCCCTTAGACCAGAGAATGTTTGGTTCTTTGGCTGAAGAGGAAACATAGACCACAAAGCCATAGCAGGTAGAGCTGGCATCACAGAAGATGTGAAGAGACAGGTCGGAACTTTCTGTCTCGAAGCAGGACCTATCGAAAGAGATATCCTTCAATAAGTTTAAATCAGAACTCAGCTTCTCCCATGAGGTCCTCAACTCCTCGTCAATTTCGTCATCCCACCCCATCTCTTGTTCCCATGTTTTCCGCATGAGAAGTCGGCCTCTGATGGTAACAGGAAGGAACAGGGAAAATGGGTCAAAGACCTTGGCAATTTGAGAGAGAAGCTGACGTTTTGTTTTGGTTGTTAAAGAAATATCAAAGTCACTCAGTCTGATAGAGTCTGAAGCAGTATCGAAAAGATATCCCAGAACCCTTTCTTCCGGATTTTGGTGTGATGATTGTTTTCCCTCAGACTCTAGGAGTGTTCTAAGTTCAGGACTATTTGTGCTCCAAGAGCACAAATCAAAACCACCCTCGCTCATGCGAGTTGTAGTCTGATAAAATATGTCTGTTACAGTGTTGATCGAAGAATGAGAGAAGATAAAGTTGTCCATATAAAAATTGTGCTCCAGTAATGAAGAACAAAGATCAGGTGGATACTTTTTCGCGTGGTGTCGTATAACAGCACCGAGTATATAGGGGCTGACTGCCAGACCAAAAATTATAGATGTATATCGAAAGGTGTTCAGAACACCATTTTCTTCCCAGAAGAAGCAGAACCTATTACGATCCTCCTCCTTCTTCAGTCTAATTTGTAAAAAAGCCTTCGATATGTCTGCCAGCACTACATACTTATTGGTTCTAAATTGTAAAAGCAGTCTAAACAAAGAAGCCATCAGATCTAAACCGGGGTAGCAAGCCTGGTTAAGAGATGGACTATTCCCGACCCGAAGGCTGCAGTTGAAGACCGGCCTCACTTTGGTTGTCACCTGCTCGGCAGTCTTCACTACAGGGCGATGAGGTATCCATATGTGCTTATGAAAGTCTCTCGGAGACACCTGTATACGCTCGATGATTCCATCGGTGAGATACTGACGAAAAATGTCCCCATAAGTAGACTCGAGGTTTTGTCTTTGAAGACTTTGCTTTACTCGATGAAGAGCTGCAAGGGCCACTCGGTGGTTTGATGGTACCTCTTTTAGCACATCTTCGTACCACGGAATTTCTACATGATACCTTCCCTCCTCGAATCCTATGCTCTCATGAAATTTGCGATTGAAAATGGTGTCAATGGAGCCTTGGTCGGCTTCCTCGTTGATGCCAATAGATTCCAGTTTGTATAGGTTTTCGAGACCCACGTCCAGGTCCATGTTAGGGTGTGTGTGAAGAAGAGGATCGAAGTAGGAAGGAGATGGATCTATAATAGAGTTGACGACTGTTTCGGGAATTTTATTTACAGACTGACGGAGAGAAGAGGTCAACTTTGATTGTCATGAAGACTCTTCCTCCTTTTGTTCATGAAAAGAATTAAAGTTGAAAATTGTGTCAATTTGAGAAGGTGTCAAAAAACTCTTGACAGGGCCGAAGGGTATGAAACCATGGCAGGACTCAATAGCACTTCCTCTCAAACAGTTGACAACTTTGAAATGTTTCATCAGGTATAATGAATCTATCCCCAGTAGACACTCCACATTTTCTACACTATCTTCATGGCGGCCCTTATAGTAGAAACGATCCGCAATCTTATATTCATTGCGCCTGATGTTATATTCGGCTCCCATTAATCCCCTTACCTCAAATCCGATGTTAAGACCAGGATCTATGAGCATGGGAACTTTGAAAAAAGAGTCACAACAGAGATTCAGATCCAAGTCTATGGAATGCATTGTTCTGGATTGTTCTCCTAAAAACGTTTTAATTGTTTTAGTGCTACTTGGAAGAGAAGACAAATCCACTCCTAACTTCTCTAGGACTCCATTATGACAGTAGCTCCTCTGGGAACCAAAATCAAGAAGACAGCGTACCGCTACAATTTTATTTCCTTTTTTTATCTTAAGGGAAACAGTAGGAAGAATGTTGCCCGATGGAGTGGATCCAGCATTGATACATAGATGATTTCGGTTGGTATCATCATCTTCTGTAAAGGTGGCAGCAGACGACGATGTAGAAGGTTCATCAATGGGTTTGGGTCCTTTTCCAATGTTATTGGTCTTAACGCCTGAACAGCAAAGAGCAGAGATGTGAGCCTTGCTTTTACACAAGACGCAAGGAAAGTTAAGACCATAAGTCTTTGCTGGACATAATAATGTCTTGTGTTTAGTGCTGCTGCAGCAGGCACAAAGTCCTAAGGCACTGCAGCGCTCTCTTCTTGCGGCCGGATTGGGATAGGTCGAACAAGAGGACATGAAATGAGCACCCCCACAAAGCTTACACTTAACTGAGAAGGTCTCGTTTGTAGCTTTAGATGCTCTTGGAGAAGAAGTGGTTCGCTCCTGCATGGAGCTCTTTTTTGAAACTTTCGATACATAATAAGAAGAGGTCTTCTTTTTGCTTGGGGGTGAAGAATTAGACTTCTT
>JABUQX010080687.1:45000-50000 GCA_015478945.1 Trachelipus rathkii
TATTTAAAATTTGAAAACAAGGGCTCAACACTCACTTGAATTAGAGGCAAAGTTGTGACTGTGCAAGTTGCATCTTACAAAATTTTAGGATATTAAGCGACTGCCTTCGTAACTATCAACAATGATTCCCGGTCGATTTTCGATATGACATCAAATGCCTTATAGAATTCTGATTTGCATTTTTCTAGAGGAATTTTGTTTGGTTGAAGGTGTTTTTTATGATTGATTGTCATTTTTCATCTCTTTTCTGCATTCTCGAATCAATCCCATTGACTATCAATATTGGATTCTTCATCTTAACTTAAGATACCTCAAGGAAGAATTCCTGAAAATGATGGAATATCAGACTCCGACCATTTGAAGTCCTATTTCACAAAGAGTATTCCTAGCGTTTAATATCAAATCTTCAGTTCTGAGGAAGATTCGGAATTTGAATCAACATAGGTGGCAGTAAAAAAATATTTTGTTTTCAGTTAACATTCTATCTTCGATAGGAAAATAGGTCGACAGGAAAAGGGTCGCCATTTGTAAAAATAAAATCTGGTTATTCAGAGTTTCTCTAACGAATGCAACAAAACTTAATTTACCCTAACTTAACCTAACTTAACCTAACCTAACCTATCCTAACGCCTAGTTATTTGTCTCGCCTTATTTGTAAAATTTTCTGGGGGAGTATTGTAAAGTGTGAGATCCTCACCTCATGTATGCAATGTTAACGTCATCGGAATTTATACATTTCATACTTTTATTATGTTTGTTCTGAAAATCAAATTTTACTTCTTTTTTTTTACATTCAATAAAATCTGTATCACATTGGCCACCTTCTCAAGCTATTGCTTGTTATCCTTATTTAATTTTTCAAACGTACTGAATACTGATTATATTCTTATTCGAAACTATGTTAATTTACTTCCTCTCGTTGATTTCGAACTCTTTGGAAACATCAACAACAAATTGGTGAATATATTCACTGAAATATTGCGATTTGGTGTCTCTTACTTAGTAATATTGTTTCTATCTTCGTTCAGAAAACTATTACTAATAGAAAAATAATTTATCTATGCTCTTGTGCAAGCATACATTTTTAAATCCACAAAGCGACCATTTAAACATTTTTTAAGATTAGTTTAGGTTACACATACGCTTTTTATAGAACCATTTTATCAATGTTTCCGTCTAAAGAGACTCCCTGTTTCAAAGTCATATCTCCATACAGTTTTTTAAATCGTCCCCCTATAAATTTTAAAAAAAAGGCAACATTATTTTTAACAACCATTACAATCAATTGTACCCTGAATTTATCAACTGATATTTTGACAGGCTTTTGACTATTGAAAATAGTATCAACTTTAGACAAAGGTTTTGAGGTTGAAGGCGTATTATTTTATTATTATTATTATTATTATTATTATTATTATTATTATTATTATTATTATTATTATTATTATTATTATTATTATTATTATTATTATTATTATTATTATTATTATTATTATTATTATTGTTATTATTATTAACACAAAGTATGATTTTTACTATTATTATTATTATTATTATTATTATTATTATTATTTATTATTATTATTAATATTATTATTATTATTATTATTATTATTATTATTATTATATATATATATATATATATATATATATATATATATATAGTATATATATATATATATATATATATATATATATATATATATATATATATATATATTATGGGTATGATATATATATATATATTTTTTTATGTTAAATATATATTTATAATATTATATATATATATATATATATATATATATATATATATATATATATATATATATATATATATATATATATATATATATATATATATATATATTATATATATATATATATATATATACTGTAGTATTAAAAATAACAACACAGGCCAAAATATTTTAAAATGTTTTCTGTTGATTCAACAGATGAATAAATTTTAGGAAAATATAGCTTAAGTCGCTTTTTGATGTAGTAAATGGAAAAAAAAAACATTTGTTTTTGTCTATCAATGCTCAGTTTTGCCGCTATTCCTATGAAAAATTACAAAATTGCCTTAAAAAAAAAAATTCTAGTAAACAATTCGACGAAACGGTTGGGTAACAAAGAGATAATTTACATACAATTTCTCTATACCTTCTCGCAACTTAATATATATATGCTCAGAAATTGTCATACTGATACGACAAATAATACAAAGATATCGTGATTTTTCCTTTATGAAATGACAAATTTTTTTTTTTTTTTTTTTTTTTTTTTTTTTTTTAAGCATTTCATATTTTTTTTTCTTTTTTTTAAATTTTCATTTGAATAGTGGCAAAACTAGACGCAATAGACAACACCAACATGATTTTTGGATTCAGCATATCAAAAACCATAGGAAATTTAACTTATATATATGTTGGGTTGTGTAAAGGCAAAATACATGTTAATTGGCCTTTGCCTGAAAACACTTTTTTCAGCCTCCTGCTAAGCCCGGTTTCACCCAAAAAAATTCTGTTGTACAATTCGGCTCCGGCTCCACAGGCTCCGGCTTCGCTCCGGCTCTGGTTCCGGCTCCGGTTCCGGCTCCGGCCCCGGCTCCAGCCGTGCTTAGTATATCGTTGGATTATGCAATTGTGTGTTGTTTAAGATTTAAAAATACACTATCCGACAGTGGCCATTTCACCTCCTTTCTGTTTTCACTATTATATATATATATATATATATATATATATATATATATATATATATATATATATATATATATATATATATATATATATATATATATATATATATATATATATATATATGTAATATGTGTTTTTACTCATTTTTTCTCACACGGAATGACATAAAGACTTATTTCCAGCGACCCCTTAACTGAAAATCATCAAGTCTATTATTAAAAAACATGGAAGTTAATGCTGAAATTTATTATAATTATTCCAATTCTTGATATTCTTTAAAAATATATACATATTACCATTATTTATAAGAACTCTTATCTTAACAAAACTCATAGATATATTTAAAAACAACACAAACAAAATCAAAATAAAAAAATTAAAAATACAAAAAACTGAGAAAAATAATTCAGAAATTATACAGAATACTTCAGAAAAAGAATACTTTAAAAGATAATATTATTACCCACAAATCAAAAAGGTTGAAAGAGTCGCTATTATGAGACAGAAAGTAGAGAGATCGTTTTGGGTGGTGAGAGTGAAGGGTTCGACCCCTCATGAGAACCTATGAAGCAATGGAGCAACTTTTAGAAAGTCTCACCTTCAAGAATAAGGCAATATATCTTATGGGGGTGCAAGCTTTTTAATATATATATATATATATATATATATATATATATATATATATATATATATATATATATATATATATATATATATATATATATATATATATATATATATAGTTATATATATAGTTATATACATATAGTTATATACATTTTTTTTTTATCTTTCCATTAGAAAAATCATTAACAATATTTATTCATTGGTATGTGTAATTTTGAAAGAATTTAAACGAAAATAGAAAATGTATAAAGCGTAAACAGAAGATAATAAGAGCTGATTATTGAGCTGCAAATCCCTCAAACTACTTCAGTTATTATTAAACAGTTGCTATGGCCATATGTATGGGGTAAATATTTAAATATATATGGCCATGTGGGAACTGTTCCATAGTAATTGAACTAGTTTGACAGCATTATGTATTTATGTAAATATATATAGTATATTATATAGTATATATATATATATATATATATATATATTTGTGTCATTAAGTAAAGTATATATATATATATATATATATATATATATATATATATATATATATATATATATATATATATATAATATATACATATATATGGTAAAGAAGTAAAGATAGTTATAGTTATATAGTTATATATATATGCATATACTGATACTGATACGTATATATATATATATTTATTATATATATATATATATATATATATATATAATGAGGGAGAATGGGAGAGAGTGGAGGGTGCCCTATCTATTATATTCGGATGATTTGGTTTTGTGTGACAAATCTGAAAAGAGTTTGAGAGGATTCGTAGAAAGACTTGGCAGGGTATGTAAAAGGAGAGGTTTGAAGTAAACGTAGATAAGAGAGCAAAGTTGGTGAAGCCGTACATGAGTGAGGAGATAGTCTCTGGGGTGTGAAGTTATGTTGGATGGTGGGCAACCTATGACAAGTGTCCGAGTTTAAATATTTAGAATATATGTTGGTTGAAAAGGGAACGGATGACGTGGAGTGTAGTAGGAAAATTGTGAATGGCAGGAAGGTGGCTGGTGGAATTAAATCCTTGGTGGATGTAAGGGGACTAAATCTTGAGTGCACTAGAGCCTTACGTGAGGGTATGTTGTCATCTGCGTTAACGCATAGTAATGAAACTATCTGGTATAGATCTACACGTACAATGTGTTCAGATGGACAATCTTAGCGGTGGGGATGAGAAGAATTGATAAAATGAGGAATGAACGTATTAGAGAGTTAAGTGGTGTGAAAGGGGTAAACGAGAGAATAAATGAAAGCATATTGAGATTTGGTCATGTCGAAAGGATGGATGATAGTCGAAGCTGGTTGGCAGGTGTATAGTGGGTGAGGCCGGGAATCGAATCAAGAGAGCAATAAAAAGTATTAAGTCAGTAAAGGAATGCCTTGAGGAGAGTAATGTGAATTTGGCAGAGACGAGAAGAAAGGTGCATAATAATAGTGAATGACGGGATTTTTTGAGGGGTATGGTTGTGGTCCACCTGGGCCAAGGGATAAACCCTACATTGACGATGATATGGACTATATGGGTGAGGTGTCGTGCTTTTCTCCGTGAGGTCAGATTGATTTTCGACCGCGACGAGAGTTCTCACCAAAGTGTATAAAATGGGCAGCAAGGCTGGGCTTTCTTTTCGATCGCCATCTTTTCTACTACTTTTCTG
>JABUQX010080687.1:57500-63369 GCA_015478945.1 Trachelipus rathkii
CCAAAAGAACTCGCAACCTATTTAAGGGAGACGAAGAAGAAAGCACCAGAAGAGATAATAACTTGTTCTGAAGGATACATGCAAGCACATCGTTTGAGGTTCACATCTAGTAGTCACACGCGAAATCACAATCACGTTGATAAAAGCACACATAATAATAATAATTTTAGATCAAAAGGCAATGGTTATTCTACGAATGGTAATCAGAAAAGTAGCTACCAACATGCATCGAGAGCAACTGACAATGAAAGCTGGATCGGAGGTGGGAGCGGCGACAGACAGAACCATCGTCGCAGTAGCAGTGAGACGAGAGAGGTGCTCACGTGCTACAAGTGTCAAAGGAGTGGGCATCTCGCTAGAGATTGTAGAGCCCCTCCATATTTCGGCTGTAGTGGTATAGGACAAAAGGTTTCCAATAAACAAAGGGGCGATGAAGAGAACGACGCCGCGTTTGGATTCGCAATAGACGATGGAACCCCGTGTCGTATGCCTGTAGCTTATGGGACGGTGAACGGATGTCGTGCCCAGGCACTCCGTGATTCTGGTTGCAATCATGTAATCGTACGTAAGGAATACGTACCTGAGAAGTGTTATGTTGGTGACAACGTAACGTTGAGATTGATGGACAGAACGGTGATAGAGGCTCCACTCGCGACTATCGACGTGGATACCCCTTACTTTGTGGGTAGGACGACTGCAGCAGTACTGCCGGGAGTCCCTTATGATTTGGTCATTGGGAATGTCAGAGGCGCATTACCCCCGTTCCAGCCTAACCTCGCATGGGAGTCGACCGTGTGTCGAGGGCCTCGTAAAGTAGAGGTCGGGCATAACAATAGAAGTATGCTGGTCCCCATCGCTGAGAGCGCTGAAGAAGGTTCACAAGAAGAACCTAACCAAACAAATCATAATTTTGGAATGGCGAGTTTGGAGATGAGTGAGTCTTACAGAGGGAAACCGTCAGTGCCACAATCGTTTGACATCAGTGATAAAGATGTCGAGCCAACCAGTGAGTCACCATCGCGTATGATGAAAGAGTCCCAGTGTCCATCTAAGGATGAAAGAGTTACAGGAAAAGAAGATAAAGTCCCTATAGAACCACGAAGCGATATTGAAGAAGACACGAGAATGATAGATGTTCAGGAAACATCGATGGTAGAGAGCACGAAGTGGTCTGATAAAGCAGATCGTGCGGATGAAGATGAAGAGATGGTGAGAGGTGACATAGACAGTCACATGCAAAATTCTGGAGAGAATGGTGTTGTAACTGTGGGTGAAGGAGATATAACCCATGGTGAGGGAGTTCAAGAACTAATCAATGAGCGGAAGACTTTTAAAAGTAAACAGAAAGATGCGATGTCTCACAGAGAGGAAGTTAAAGAGCGTAGCGTAATGGAAGTTTGCGACGGTATGCCGGAACGCAGGAAGAAGTTGAAGAGTCATCTTCAGTATTATTACTGTGGCAGTCAGAATTCATTGCGTTCAGGATTTAAAGTTGGGAACAAGGAAAGAGCAAGGCTCGCTGAACTGTTCAGTGAGGACGAAAAGTCATTGTGCAAAATACTCGATAAAAGAAGTTGAAGATGAGAACCGCCGAGACTGCCACGGAAAGGTACAAGTCGGTCAATGATGTTTAAATGGCACAAGCCAAGGTTTAAAACGAGGCGGTAGTTTAAGAGAAAGACATTGCCGCAGGGAAAAAAAGGTTTGGATAATAAACAGAATATGTGTGGAGAGATAAGAAGAACACACGCAGGAGGAGTAAAGGAGGAATGTCAGGAGAAAAGGAAAGATGTGAAACTGATTGTAGAGGTGAGGAGTGTGATGATGATAAGGAGTCTCACATGAAGACTTATCGATGGTGAGACTATTGGTTTTGCAAGGAAATGAGAGGTGGCAGAGGGGAGGGAGAGTGTCTAAAAGAGGCTCAGAAAGACAAAGAAATGGTGATTACGATGGGAGAAGTTAGAGAGACAAGGTGATAACTAAGAAGAAAGAAGAGAAGGTGTAGGTCTGGAGGAAAGCGGTGTAAGAAAAAGGGAATACTAGTAATTGTAGTCAAAAGACAAATGCCAAGCAAAGATGTCATAAAGCAAATAAAGGACGTAAAAAACGACAGCTGACTATTTATTAAAAATAGTTTTGTTATTTTTTAACCCGGCGCAAACACCCGAACAACTCTTCGTGAACTTGCTTCCAAAAGAAAAAAATCTAAGGTTGCCCATAATCCACGTAGTGGGTGGTCAACTCGTTCACTGATTCATTTAAACAAGATCATATGCCGACGATACTTCTGGTCCATTATCCAGGATCTCTACTGAAGAAGGAGAACTGGAATAAATGAGGAACCAATGTTTTAATCCACGTTGTACATAAAGCAAATGTACCAATGCTCAAAAGGATGGGCCAA
Organism: Trachelipus rathkii; assembly: GCA_015478945.1. Taxonomy (NCBI): domain Eukaryota; kingdom Metazoa; phylum Arthropoda; class Malacostraca; order Isopoda; family Trachelipodidae; genus Trachelipus; species Trachelipus rathkii. Next base: position 59,908 of record JABUQX010080687.1, read on the forward strand.
AGATGTAATGCAATGATTACCACGTAAATATAACATTGATTCAAATTTATGTATTTGTAAAATAATGGCCCGACACTGCCATGCAATTCCTCTGTCATTTTTCTATTATATACCGATGTATGATTTGTAACGGCTTCATCGTAAATTTGGTAAATACGTTTGTAATTCATGAGTAAACAACAGCCAATGGAAACTTGTTTTCGAGACTTACTTTTGAAACCTAAGTTTTGATTGGCCGTCGTTCACAAGGGACTGTGATAAAATAGTAATATTATATTATTATTATTATATTTATTATTATTATTACTATTGTATAGTTTAACACTGTTATTGAGGAAACTACGCATTTATATCTATAATATATGTAATTGTTTTATATATATAGATAAATGTGTAAGGAATAATATTTAATGATTTTATATAGTGTGAAGCGCACAATTTGTAAATTCATTTGGCTTTTATGTTTCGATTTTAGAAGAAAATTGTTATTTCTTGTGGACGAAGTTCAATTGTAAAGAAATACCAATTTTCGGTCTTGCCAAATGTTTAGTATATATTTGTTTCTCTAAAATAACTAATAAGTGGATACATCATTTTATTTTTACTTAATTTTAGAATTGTGATGGAGATGGTTAGGCGTAAACTGATTGACGAAGATTTGTATAAATAGTAAAATTCTATGAATATTTTATATCTTTTTGCTTTCATTCGTCGTTACTAAAGGGCTTACAGTGGTATTGCGCTTGGCGCCTTGTCTGATGATTTTATTATTTTTAGTTTGTGCATATTCCTTGTATAGGGAGTTGTTTATTTGTAATTTGATTATTAAAGTAATTGTTGTATGTTTTTTTTAAACTGTAATATGGGGTTTGTAAATTTTCAATTGGAAATGTCGTGGCTTATTCTTGTAAAAGCTAATAGTGTTTTTAAGCTTTTTGAATTAAATATAATTTGGTTTATTTTATGGTAAAATATATTTTCGCATTGCTATTTTAAAAAGCATGTCTGTAAATGCATTTGCAAAAATGCATTGTGTTTGCGGTGTTGCATATATGTCCGCTAGCAGGTAAGGGTATTTTAATTATGATGTGTTATTTATCATTAGTTTATGGTGAGGATTTCTGTTTTTTGTTAAAACAACTTGGAAAGTGTTTAACGATAAAAATTTTATTATTTTTATATACGAATAATTGCCAAAGTATTTTATTTATTTGAAATTAAGATTTGTTTTATTACTAGTTGGCAACTCTTTGCTTTAGAAAGTCAGCTGTTCTTGATCAGCTGGAATTGCATTCACTGTACACATTGACAAATCGATGTCTTAAGTATTACTTAAACGTATTAATTTACTAAGTAAATATTTTTATATCTTTTTTGCAAAATCAGTCCAGTCCTATTATATTATCTTTTGTTAACCTATATTTTGTTTTATTTATATATATAATTTAACAAAATCTTGTATAATGTGTTTGATGATACTGAATAATATTATGTATGGGCAAAGTCAGTCAGTCTATATATTATTTTTGTTAATATATTTTGTTTATTTATATATATCATTGAACATAGATCTATATATATGTTTTATATATATATATATATTTATGGGCAAAGGTTTATATAAGTATATTGGTAAAGCATTTTGTGTTGATATTTCATTTATTTTTTTTTAGCATAATATTTATTATATATATATATATACTTGGTAGTTAGTATTTTGGTCCTGTATTTGCGGTGTGCATGTATGCGAATACCCTTCGGACATTCGGATATATGTACATGGAATTACAAGACCTGTAGATAGTTTTGAAGTATATATATATATATAAATATAATCGATATATAGTACTGAAGGTTCTATATGTGCAGTGCGCATGTATCCCAATACCCTTTGGACATTCGGATATATGTTCATGGACTTATAAAATCTGATTTGTAAGACCAGTACATTTTTATTTTATTTTTTTTAAATTAATATTTCTAAAAATATATCCCAAGTGGTTTCCTGAGTATCTAAACGTGCCTTAATTTTTTCATTTATTGAAATATTCAAAGCAAGCTTTAAGTCTTTAAGGACCCGTGATTTTATCCATTCGTGATTAAAGATTGATTTCACCAAAAAGGGTTTCATTTCCTGAATTAAGAAACAGTAGATGAACTGTTCACATAGGACGGAGGAGAGCTCGGTCAAACCGTCTGTTCACTTGAAGAGCTCCAAAGGGAAAGTGGTGTTGTACAGTGTAGATTTGTTTCTGCAAATTTATACAGGTCGAATAAGCTCACCTCTTAACCAGAAGGGCTGGATACTGGACGATATAGGTTTGAATCTATTTAAGGTGTTTAGTTGATTGGATTGTCACGGAGGACCTGGCCAAGATGTGGAATTTGTTCATCGTATTGCGGAAGAGTAAGTTATGACTAAGTTTTAGTATGTGTTTAAGTTTGGTGTGTGCCTTTTTTTTAACCAACGACTAACATATGTGTTTGTATATATATATAATATATATATATATGTGTGAGTTTATATATATATATATATATAGTAGATATATAGATATGTTTGTTTGCATATATATGATTTAAGGTATATAGTGATGTGTATATATAGATATATATATAGTATATTATATATATATATAATATATATATATATGATATGTATATATATAATATATATATATTATATGTATATATGTATAGATATATGACATATATATATATAAGTAATATAAGTAATATATATATATATATATATATATATATAGTATAATATATATATTTATTATATTGGTATATATATATATAATATAGATAGTATATATATATATATATAATTATATATATATAAAATGGTGATATTATATATAAAATATTAATATATATATATATATATATATATATATATATATATATATATATATATATAATATATATATATATATATAATATATATATATATAATAATAAAATCAATTAATAATAATAATAATAATACATAATAAAATAAAATTAATAATTAATTAATAATTAATTAAATAATATTATTATAATAATATTATTATATATAATAATATTTATATATATATATATATATATATATATATATATATATATATATATATTTATATAATATTATATAATATACTATATATATATATAATAATATATATATATATATAATAATATGTATATATATATAATTGTTATTATATATTATATATATTATATATATAGATACTATAATATATATATATATATATAATAATATAATTATATATATATATAATAATATAGAAATATATTATAAATGTAAATAAAGAACCAACCACAAATATAAATATTATCGAGAGAGATAATAGAATAATATATATATATATAGATATATATATAATAATATTAATATATATATATATATATATATAAGTTATATATATATATACATATAATATATATAATATATAT
>JABUQX010080688.1:2500-5000 GCA_015478945.1 Trachelipus rathkii
TGCCTGGCCTTGGAGCGAATGTGCGGGAGCTCTATATGCTTGAAGTATTATGCATCTGATGTTTTGAGGAACATCCTCCACATAGCTCCTTGTAATTCTTTTGGAAAATTTCGAAATAGAGCTTTCCTGTGAGAGAATTTTCAAATTTGAAGAGCAATTAAATCAACCATTCGACCATAAACCTACATTCTTACGAAACTACTGTTGAGAATTACTCTCAACTGTTGCGTGGTTAATTTCGTCTGCCCACACATGACTGTTGCGAGTGTTATTAATGCTGTCGCGTATAAATGTTGCTTCATCCGTGAAAAGTATGCGCGATACAACACGATGATTCCTACTTATCCACCGACAAAATTCCATACGTTTTCCATAATCCTCCGGTTGTAGGTGTTGCACTCTCTGAAAATGGTATGGGTATAAGCCTTGTTCGTGAAGTGTGTTTATTACTCTTCTTTGTGGAATGTCCAATTGAGTAGTACTTCTTCGTGACCTGGTCGCTGGCATCTTCTTCTACTAGCCTCAAGAATATCTTCTATCTTCTTCCTAAAACCCTTGGCGAGGAAGCTCGTTTTGGATGTATCATCAGGCACTGGAAAGTTTTCAGTCTTGCAAGGAGTTTACAACTGAACAAGAGATTGCAACTGAAAAGAAAGTATTGAACAGAGAGATACAACTGAACAGGATGATCCAATAATTTGCCGGGGCTGATCCCAGTTTTCACCCCACCTAAAAATGGACATAAAATTCGGAATTTTCAGCCGATTTTGACTATATAAACACCAAAATGTAGCTTTTTTTGCCCTCTAAAACGTTGATTTCCGGTGTTTTTCTGTGACTGTAGTCATTCTTGTCAGAATTTTCAATTTTTTTCAATTTCATGAAAATTCATGTTTTGACATTTTTGGCGCATCAACTTCCCAAGAATTTTTTTTAGGCAAATGATTTTAACACTTGAAATATGCATAGATAGGTCGCATTATCTAAAAAAGTACAGAAGTACGTTTTCGATTTTTTTGAGTTTTGTGCTCAGCGTTGTCCAATTTCCAAACCCACTTTTTTTTTAAATTTTGAAATGAAAAAATTCGATAAATTTTTTTTTAGTTTGGCGAAAGTGGACTGAAATTTTCAGGGCCTTATGTAGTCGGGGAGCGTGCACATTTTTTTACTTAGACTTATTTCTTTGTATATGAACTTAGTTTTTGATTTGTTCTTCGGAACAAAGTTTTTCCAAAAAAAAAAAATTTCCAAAATTTTTAAAAAATTTCTTTTGAGCTATACAAAAAAATTATTTAATAAAAAAAAGCATCTTGCCCGACTACATATGCCCCCCATGAAATTTCATCCCACTTTAACTTGAATTGAAATATGACTATCTGAACTGCTTGCAGTTTCAAAATTTAAAAAAATTGGGTTTGGAAATTGGTGGAGCTGAGCACAAAACTCAAAAAATCGAAAAAGTACTTCTGTACTTTTTTAAGATAATGGACCTATCTAATGCATATTTCAAGTTTGAAGTCATTTTGTAAAAAATTCTGGAAGTTGATGCCAAAAATGTCAGAAACATGAATTTTCATGAATTTTGAAAAATTGAAAATTCTGAATAGAATGCACTACAGTCACGAAAAACACCGGAAATCAACGTTTTAGAAGGCAAATAAAAGCTACATTTTGGTTTTTCAGTCTCGCACAGTTTGTTGAAAACTCTGAGAAATACGTTTTTATTAGGATGCCCGTCCCGGGGAAATGGATCACGCCCTTGATCAACAGCAGCTATAGCACTCCCATTGCAAAAACCATAAACAGACAACATATTTGCATATTCAAGATGTGACAGAGCTGTTGGCATTTTGCTCAACACTTTTATACGTATACACAATTGAAAATGAACATGTACATCACTCGGTCATAATACACCTGACCACACTTAACATTCAGCTACGGTTAACTCATATCTCGATTGATTGTCCCTTCTGTCTTCTCGCACAGCATTTACAGCTTCGTTACATCCAATCGTCAATTTCGTTCTCACAACATCTTACCTGCCACCAGCTTCGTCTTACAAGCAAAAATGTTTAGAGCGTAATGGGGCATTTTCACCTTTATTAACAAATAGCACTATGATCAACAATAATGTTAATGGGTATGAACATTTCGCGCCTTTCATCTGTCATTGGTCCGCGCTCACTACAAATCGCACCCACAACACAGCGTCAATCCGGCACCTCCACCACATTCTTCATGCCGGCTTTTCTCACATTCTTATCCTCGTGTACAATTCGCTCCTGGCCCACCGCGCTCTCTCGCTCGCTCCTCTTCCACCGCCACTCACCTCACTCCCTCCTCCTCTCCTCTCTCTCTCCTCTCATTCCCTCTCTCTCCCGCCCCTCCCTCACATTCATCTCCTCTGTCTGAATTCTACTCTCCTCTCTCTCTCTCTTCTCTCCCTCCTCCTCCTTCTCTTTCTTCCTCTCCTCTCTCTCTCTCCTCTCTCTCTTCT
>JABUQX010080688.1:10000-15000 GCA_015478945.1 Trachelipus rathkii
TATATATATATATATATATATATATATATATATATATATATAAGAAAAAGTCCTAAAGTATAAGGTAAATGTATATATATAAATATATATATAATAGTATATATATATTACTAATATATATATTATATATTTATATATACATACTAATATATATATATTTAAGAACTATTTTGTCGTAGTGATATATTTAGTATGAAAGAAATATAATGGTGATAAAAATAAAAAATTTGAGAAAGAAAACGAATGATGAGCTTCTCCACAAAGAGAGAGACTTTCTTTCTATCCGCGCTCTCTTTACAGAATGAACAAATGACTAAATTACGAAAAACGAACGTCGCTTAAGATATTTGTCATATTTTCTGATGGATGATTTTTGGCTACTTCTCCATCCGTTCGACGTAGATGATCACATCTTTTATTGCGCATTTTATATTATTGCTCGAGGTGAGTGGTAAAATTTAATAAGTTTAATTTAAACATGATTGTTAACCGCGTTTAGGAGACGTTTTCGTTCGCCAAGAATTGCGTGAACCAATTCTTTTTATTTTTATTTAGATTTCAAATAATTATCCAACCGTGTGTGGTTAATCTTCTTATATATTATTTCTTAAATGTATATAAAAATCCCTATTCAGTAATTCCCAAAAAGTTGAATATAGGAAGTGAAGAGGAAAGGTATTCTAATATATATATATATATATATATATATATATATATATAATATATTACTATATAATTATTACTATAGTATATATATACTAATAATATATATAGTAATATATATTATATAATTAGTATACAAAAATATATATATAATATAAAGATAATAAAATATATATATAAATAAAATATACTTATTAGCATACCTTATTATATAATATATATTTATATAATATATATTACTATATTATATATATATATATATTATATATATATACTAATATTATATAGATATATATAGAGAGAGAGAGATAGAGAAGAGAAGAGAGGCTAGAGTGAAAGCGAGTGGCACGACTCAACAAGATCTGTTAAAGTTTATTAGAGAGAGGGAGAGAGAGAGAGAAGAGAGAGCGAGAGAGAGAGAGAGGAGACGAGAGAGAGAGAGAGAGAGAATCAGAAGAAACAGAGAGAGAGAGAGAGATGATGATGATGCGAATAGGTTTTTTTTTTTTTAATAAATCACCCTTTTGCTTTTTAAATACAAAAAACACAACATCCAAAAAAAAAAAAATAGGCCTGGTTTTCGTTTTTTTTTATTTCTGGACAGAATTTGATCGAACAAACCTTATTAAGAATAGAACTTATGATGCCAAACCATTATCCCAAAATTTTAATAGATATAAAAATCCAGATAGAGGTAGAAAAAAAAAATCACCACCAGCGGCACTTTCTTGTCTCTCTCACGACCAAAATTAATTAATAAGATAAAAGATATTTTCCAGACACACCTAGAAAGAATTGATCACCAAAAGTCAGATCTTGTCCAACCATTCTAAATCTACTATAAAAATGAAAATAAGTTTAGCATAAAATATTGATAATAAGTAAAATATTATTAAACAAACTTTTTTTTTTTTTATTATTATTATTTTTTTTAAGAAATAATATATTGATTATATAATTTAATGAAATTGATAAACCATTCTGAAGATTTTAAGAACTAGAGCTTCAAAATAAACTTCTCAAACGAGAAAAAGTTGTTGATAATTAATTAATCAGAGCCGTAATGTACTTCAACCTTTCCTCAGAACTTTCCCCTTTTTAGAGCAATTAACTTTGATTGGAGCAAATCAATTAACGAATTTCATGAACAATATCGGAGTTTTTTGAATGTTTTAAAAGTTCTCACACTTAGTGGATAAGAATTGTTCCGAAACTTAAAATTTTTGAAGTAATTTCGCATAAGGAATCATTACCCCTTCGAAGAATCAACTATATTATTATTATATTATATTATATATATATATATATATATATAATATATATATATATAGTATATATTATAAAAACATATAATATATTAATATATATTTTAATATACACAATACTATGTATTCCATTCTTTTTGTTATATTAAAAGTTCAGAAAGCAGTTGTTCTATTCTATTATAGAATAATTTTATTTATATCATATATATAGATATAGATATAAATATAGATTAGGTATTATACTATATATGGTTCAATATAAATATTGTATATATATATTTATACATATATATACTATTTAATAAAATTTATATATTATAATATATCATATATATATATATAATATTATATATATAATTCTAATTATACATTTGAAAATCATATGTTATTAAGGATTGTCTAAATAATTTAATTATACCTAAAACCCTTATACCTCATAGCGTTAAATTCAACACATTACTGCAATACGCACAGTTGCATACACACCACACAACACACACATACACATATACACACACACCTACACACACACACACACACACACACAACTCTCAGAATTTTCAAACAAAAATCCTGTAATGAGTTAAACTAATGTTAACTTGGGAAAGTCAGTCTAATTAATTAAAGTTACAATTACACTCTTCTCGACTGAAAAATATTTTAGCTGAAATATAATTACCTTAGTTTTAGGGTTATCATTTAGTCTTGTTAGCAGTGATGTGTAGGTTAACAGTTAGTAAGTTAACAGAGTATGTAGGGTATTGTTAGGCAATATTATAGCACTATAATGTAAATTGTCACTAAGATTTTGTAAATGTCGTATTCAAAGCATTTGTAATTTAATAATGAAATAATTGATATTTTAAAGGAACCATAGTTTATTTGCAATTGATTTTTAAATAATTGTATCATAAATAAGAATAAAATGAAAGCGCAAAAAAAAAAAAAAAAAATGCTCTTAGCAACAATAAAGATTAATGAAAAATTAATCCCCAGGGGAAAAACCTCCTAAAACGACGACTATATTTCTCCCCATCTAGAATATCCTGCATATGGCTTAGCAACCTCCCCATTTTTGCGAGGGTCACCATTCTTATTCCGTCGTGCCAACATCATCGTTCGTGGAATTTTTTCACCGAATCTCTAAGAAAAATATAATAGTAAATCATCACTTTATAGCTTTTTATTTTCCATTCTCTAATAAATAGATGCATTACGCTTTAATCAATCTCAGAAAAACAGCCTTGCAAAGCACACATTTTCATTTTGCAATTAAGTTTCTTTTACAAGCCATAAACATTTCTCGAGCAGAAGTCTTTCTTACAAGGCCATATAATATCAACTACACTCACTCACTGTATTCTTTAGCATCTCTCAAGACAAAAACATACCTCCAACTTCAGCCCCTGACAGTCCGAATCCCAGCCTGATATAGCTATTAAATAAATAATAAATAAAAAATATCTATAATATAATAATAATACTGATTCTGAACGTGTATGTAATTTCTTCAAACGGTTTCAATAGCTTAATGCAGATCGTTTAGTGTGATATAGATGTCATTTCCATATTAGTAATAAAGTTAACTTTGGAATACGAACTGGCAGGTCTTTTGAGCAATACCATTCTTTCCATCATATGAAGTTTGTATTATTTCCAGCAAGTTGGAACGGCTTGATAGCAGTTAACGATTATGGAATATTCAAGCGTTTTTTGAATTTGCCTCAACTCATTTGTTGCCATTGCGTTCAGATATCATCTCTTTAAGTATTTTTATTATAAAAATTCTTTATCAAATCTCGACAATAAATATCCGCGCAACATCCGCAGCGCAAAGTGCAGATGCGGATCTTTAATAATGTGCGGATGCGGATGTTTCCTGTATCACTAATATATTATTACCTTCCCGCTTTCTTCTTTTTCATTATTTGCCGTTCCTCCCCCTCTCCACGGTTGACCCCAAATTCCTTCGTTTGCTATGGGTTTATGCTACGAAGCCTCCCGCGCAGGCCGAGTGTTCGCCTCGAAGAGAAAAAGAGAGAAGAAAGCAAAGCATCTTGCAACCTCTCCTCTAAAACTACGTCCAAATACTCGTGTATAATCATTCATCTTAGATAATTCGCCAAATCATATTGACATTTGTTTTGTGAGCATCAGTGACTATTTTTACACATGTTTAGTGCTCCAACAATCTTCAGTGTAACCTTTGCCCTCGAATGGTACAAGGTGAGCATTCGCTTTGTATTCTAAGGCCTAATGATCTGTTTTCGTTTTGCTTGTGTTCTTTATATATATATATATATATATATATATATATATATATATATATATTACTATATTATATATATAATATTAATATTATATTATATATATATATATTAATATACATATATCTATATCTATTAGTATATATATATATAGTTATATATATATTATATATATTATATATATATAACTATAATATATATATATATATATATATATCAGATATTATATATATAATAGTATATTATATATATATCTATATATATATTATTTTATTTTTTTTTATTTTTTTTTTTTTACAGTTATCACCACAGCTCACGGGCAAAGCCCTATTCAGGGAGGGGGTGTTACACTCAACAAAATTTCAACTAACGCAAATTACGCAGATGAGCACAGACGCGGCTGTTAAAGTGAGCGGAGAGTAAATTGGTAGGAGGAAACACAGAAGATGCGATGAGAATTCCACAGAACAGAGGTGCAGGAAAGAAGGAGGCGCCGCCAGCAACTAGTCTGAGTCTGCTAACATCACACAAAACTTCATGTTGCGACACAGCTACCCCTTGTGCTACGGGGCGTCTAAAGGTGGCGTCACGCGAGTGGAAAGCTCCCTCGAGCCCTGCCGCTACGGTACCTATAGAAAAGAAGTTAAAGCACCAACATCGCGCCGCAAAGTAGAGGGTCAAGTGAACTAGAAAGTACAGGACAGTTTATAAGTCTTTTAGCCTTTGACTCGACCCTATCCAAAAGCCGGGTGAAACCTGAGCCCCCTCAGATATTAGAGAGCAGTACTCCATACAAGGGCGGATG
>JABUQX010080689.1:0-2500 GCA_015478945.1 Trachelipus rathkii
GATATTGAATTTAAAAAATTTTGTGACAGATTTCCGATGCTTAATACTGAAGGTGTACTAGCTGACCTGAATTCCTTCAATTTTTATATCAATTCCATGCTGGAAAGCGAAATATTTAAAGCAGATGAAAGTCCATTGTCGAAAATATTGGAAACGGACATGGGATATTGCTAGTTACAAAAACTCTTTGAAATCCTTCTTGTCATTCCTGTAACCCTTCTTGCCATTCCTGTAACGACAACCTCGGTAAAAAGATCGTTCAGTACTATGAACCGAATACTAATTATGACAAGATATAGAATGCTGCCAGAAACCTTAATGGATTGTATAATGATAAGCATCGAGGGGTGTAGCTATCGTATTTTTCGAGAAAAAAAAAAAAAAAGACAGTAGACTTCTATGCGAGGAAGAACTCGTTGTAATACGATGTAATTTAACACACTTCTCTTAGATACCCCTAACTTACTAAAAGTACTAACTGTCGGGCTACGGCCTACGGAAGTTTATATATTAAAATATATATTTAATATTATATATATATATATATATATTATTTATATATTATATATATAATATATATAAATATATATAATATAATATAATAATATATATATATATATAGTAATATTATATATATATATAAATACTATATATATATATAATAAATATATTATATATATATATTATATATATATTAATATATTATATATATATATATATTTTTATTATATTTATATATAATTTATATTTTACCACAAGATCTATTCCTTATTTGAAAGTCATATTACCTATATATATTTTAATTATAATATTCTCTCATAATAATGTTTTCTTACCCTTATGTTATTTTATTTATCTAACTTCCCAATAAATTTCACAAATAGATTGCTATATTTTTACAACTAAAGATTTGGTTATATTTCGGATATTTACTAATTCAGTAAGACAGTAACTAATAAGACTAAAATTAGCTGACAAGTGACAAGAGATATCATTATCCTTTATTTTATGTAGATTTGTTGATACTTATGTGCCCCCCGATCTCTGCTAAAGCCCCCCCGGAGAAAATTGTCTGAAAGAAACACTGTCTCCTACTGACCACAATTATTTGTGTCCGTTCACGAAGCCGAACGTGGATCCGAACCCATAACTGAGAGAGAATCCGCGTTGTGAACTCGAGCCCAAAAAGCTCGCCTTAACCGACTGAGTCATTGTGAGAAAGCCACAAAATCACGTCTTAAAATAAAAGCTTATGTTCAGGCTATAAAAATACTACTACTACTACTACTACTACTACTACTACTACTACTACACTCACTACTTACTACTACTACTACTACTACTTACTAAGACTGACTACTACTTACTTACTGACTACTATTGCTATATTATATTATTTATATTATTTATTTGATTATTATTGATTATTATTATATACTACTACTGCTATTATTTTTATTATTATTATTATTATTATTATTATTATTATTATTATTATTATTATTATTATTATTATTATTATTATTATTATTATTATTATTTATTATTATTATTATTATTATTATTCATTATTAGTTATATTATTAGTATTATATTATGTATGATTATTATTATATTATTCATTATTATTATTATTATTATTATTATTAATTATATTATTGATTATTATTTATTATTATATATTAGTTATTATTATTTTATTATTATTAATTATAGGTTACTATTTTGCTTCCAACTCCTAAATATTTGTCTGTAGTTCATTTAATTATCCTTAATATTAAAGTCTAGAGAATAAATATTACAACATAAAGTAGACTGCGATATTTATATTTAGTTATATCCCGCACCAGTTTCGTCGCCGTAAAAGCCTCTGACTCTCAAGTTTGATTCTACACTAGAATGAATCTATTCTTAAACACTAGGATTTTAAAAAAAGTTAAAATCTACAAATTAGATTTTAGATTTTAGATTTTAGCATTTCATATTATATTTAACTTAAGGGACAATACGTTAAACTTTATATTAATGTCTGGTTTTAGATGTTTTATGAAATAAGCCTCAGCTATTTTCAGTTTTTGGGCTTCACATGAGGAGTGTTAAAATTTTGAAATGATTTGGGAAGATATCAGTACAGTTATCTGTGTTATGCTTCAGTGAAAGATTCGTATATTTTTACTGGTTTACAGCGTGCTGGTAGCCCATCTGTTAATCATTGGTTGTGCTAACCAAATATACGTTGACATACAGTCAGACTCGAAGATGTCCGAGGTTTACGGACGAAACCGGTCAGGATCTGAATAAATATAAATATGCCTCTTACGTCTTCTTTTGTAAAGTATTCTCTAGATCATATTAGAAATTAAATGAATTATAGAAAAAAATATTAGGAGTTGGGAGCATAAAAGGTAAAAACCTATATGAAACAAGCTGATGTGAATTTCTTATATCATTTATTATTTTATTATTATTATAATTATTATTATTATTATATTACCATTAT
>JABUQX010080689.1:7500-20000 GCA_015478945.1 Trachelipus rathkii
AATATTCCGTTTCTAACGAACGTTCTTGAATCGTTTTTGAGAGTAAGAATTTCGCGTTTGATTTTGTTCTGAAGAAAGTGTGTATACAAATACACCTTTATTCCGATAAAGGACCCCTCTTTTGATGAAGGAGTCTTTACCCTAAAGACTGTTTTCAATTGGAATAAGTCACGTGAGCTTCAGCCGAAGTGATGGCTCGAGTATTTGGAAGAGGCATAGGAGGTCGAGGTAGAATGGATAGCCTCTGGGCTGGAGTTGGAGAACGGGACAGAGATCTAATCTGAACCGCGCTATCTTGAGGTGCATCTTCAGGTGCTAGTTGTATTCGAACATTAGATGTTGGGATTGCCTGAAGTGGGATGCTTTCAGCTGGATTCGATACTACTGGTATGCACTTCCTACAAAGGTATGTTCTTTTAGTCCAAACGAAGTACGCGATAACAAGAACCGCAAGGAAGAAGATAGTTCCTGAGGTTCCTCCTCCGATGTATGGGATGAATTTAATTTGTGGAAAATACGGGGTAAAAGGGTGCATTGATTGATTTAATTGATCTAGTCTTTGGTTCCAATGGATTTCCTTCAGAGCTTGAAACTTAGGAAATAGAACAGAGGAGATGTTAGGTAGAGCAACATGCGATAGAAAGTTGAATAGAACATGATCAGAGTGAGAGATCAAGGAAGAGAGTGTGATGTTCTTTTCTAGATGGATGGGATTTTTGAATTGAAATTTAGAAGAAATAAATGCACATCCATGAGGAATAGTAAAGACATAGTCATACACATGCTGTATGGAGTTGGGTTTCTCACATGCGATTGAAGCCCTAGTTTTTTCTGAAAAAGAAATAAGAGTGAAGTGTCCTAGAGTGACAGTATAGGGTTCTACAGGTTTGTACTCTGCGATAGGGCAGTGTGAAAAATCATTGGTAAAATTTAGGATGAGTGCTAACAAACAAGACTGATCATCAATAGAAGCTAATACTTGGGATTGGGGGCAAACTGCTAGTTGGCCTAAATGTCGACAAAGATGATGTGCCGATTCTTTGAGATAAGTGTATTTCCGTTGACCATAATTCACAAAGAAGTAGTTGTTTGGGTCATTATACATAACTCGAACAAGAGATTTGTTTAAAGGGAGATGTGTAGGAAAAGGTATAAGTTTATAAGAAGTGAATTTCTCCACTGAGATAAAAGGTATTAAGGTAATTAGTTCATAAGGGCTAGCTGCAGATTGAATAGTCCAAGAATAAGTCAAGAAGGATTGGTATGTTTTTGTTTCTAGGGGTATAACCGTATGCAGTTTAGTTTCTTTGTTCATTTCTAGAATGAAAGGTAAGAGGAATATAGGAGAGTAAAGTTGGGAGTTAGTAATTTTACTTTTAGCGAGTTGAAGAGAGGTTATCACCAATTGGTGAATATTGTGTATACTGGTTATAGCTTGCTCGATTAAATTTACTAATGCTCGGATACTTCCCAATTGATTTATAATGTTATGCGTAGCACTTAGACTTGTTTGGAATTCAATTAACTTTCGTAGGCTATCCCTAAAGTTGATTAATGTGCGAGTATTTGCCTTTAATTGCTCTTTTAGTTCGGTAATGAGTAGGTTTGATGTAGAAGCGTAGTTTCCTAAGATGTTGATTTTTTTCCTAAGGAGCTTTACTTGCTTATCTGTAGCCGTACCAAAAAGAATGTTGAGGACGTCTCCTCCGAACTCAAAAGCAGCTCGTTTCTTTCTTGATCGTGCTGAGATCCAAGGTAACTCACTTACTTCATTTAACTTCTGGGCTAGAACTTTTACTCGAATGGTCATTAGTTTAAATTCCCATTGGTGAGCCCTTTGTGTGATCGAAACATTCAGAAATGTGGCTTCGAACGTTGGTAAGAATGAATCTTTGATGTTGTTCACTAGCTTGGTTGTTTTGAGGACAGTTTCTTTTACGTCTGAGGGACATTCTAATGAAACGATTAGATCTAAATATCCTTCTATAAAACTTACTTCACCGGTGCGATATAAAACCAAACCAGGCAGAATCTTTGTTTCTTCCTTTTCTTGTACTATAATACTTTGACATGTCGTTATGATGGTGAGTAGAAACAAGATCATTTTCCCGAATTCCATTTCTGAAATATTTTAATCATATTGAAGTATTTGTTTTCAGAATAATTTCAAGGTCGCCTAAATAATGTAATTAAATTTTTAAATTGGAACTTAGTAATTAATTAAGCAAATTGTTTGCATTTTAAACTTAAATGATTTCCTAATTATAAAGTTGTTAGTAAGATTCTTACATTTACTACTTAAGTGCTTAACTATTCTAAGTTTTCTTTAACTTGTACTTAATTATTTTAGTTTACTTAACTTACTTAAGATTCTTAACTTTATATTTAGTTACTTAACTTACTTAAGATTCTTAACTTTATTTTTATTTTTTCTAGTATTTTTTATTTAAAAAATTGCGTTGTCCCCTCTCTGGAGCTAAAACGTATCCTTTAAAGTTTTTTGTAGTAAAAAAAAATAAACAGAAATATAAATGATAAACAACTGTATAAGTCGAGATAAAACTAACATAATTCTAACGTTTCTAATCCAGGCTAAGGAACTTAAGCTAAAACGATCGTTAATAAAAAAAATTTTTTTTTTTTTTTCTTAATCCAGATTATGTTTTAAATACTAATTGACAAAAAGGTATACGAGTGTATGTCCAACATTGTCCTAAAATTAAAGTCCATCTTCAATATTTGAAGTTCTAATCCAGACTAATGTACTTAAAATTAAGATCGATCTTTTTTTATCTAATCCAAACTAATACATGAACAGATGCGAGTGCATATGTGTGTTCAATTTTCTTAAAATTAAAGTATCTTCTTAAAATTAAAGTGTATTCTTCGGAATTCGAAGAATATCTCCTTAAATCTATAAAATCTATTCGAAACAAAAGGATTTCTCCTTAAATTTACAAGAATATACAGAAATTGAGATGAATTAATAGCCGGGAGGCAGATAGTAAGTCTGACCACCTCTAACTGTTGTATTCAAATCCAATTTAACAGGCGGAGGTTTGACAGAAGTCTTCGCTGTAGTCTCCGTATTGTCACTTGCCTCTGCTTGTTGTACTGCCTGCTCTCTTATCCTTGTTTGACTTCTTGTAATTCTTGGAGTAGAATCTCTGGGACCAGAAAACAAATTGTGTGGTCTGTAAGACGGGTCCTGTTTTCTGTCATCTCTGATGATTTCCTTGGGTGGCGATTCTACAACAGTGGGAATTTGATATTGGCCATCTCTTTCAGGGACTTCGGGAGATTTCTCTGGGGAAGGAATTCTTGGAGGGGATCCGCCGTAGGCTCCGTATGTTTCACCTTCGTTTGCGGGTGGCTCCTGTGAAATTTCTCTAACCGTGGTATCTACTGAAATCTCTTGCTGTATGGGGGATAAGGATGGTCTGAACTCTCTTCTTTGACCTGAGGGGTGAGAGGGTGTTCTTTGGAAGTCATTTTTAGGAGTGGAACAGATGAATTCTTTGTCAACACGTGTTCTTCCTGCGACTACATCGCTATATCTTCTTTCTACAACTTCGTCGTTCTGTCTCTTTTGTTCTACTACTTCATCGCTTCGTCTTCTGGTTTCCACCGGAATAGGTTCTTTGATGGGGGCTTGATAGCTTTCCCAATAGTTTCTAGTCTGTGTTGACTGTGGTGGAGGAGCTGTCGGCGAAATGTATTCGAACTGAGTTGACGGCTGTGGGGGATCTGGAAGAGGGTTGTGTTCATACTGGGTTGGATGTGGTGGAGAAGTTGGGAAATAATAACGGGAAGACGATGGTTCGGGTGGAGGAGAATAATCTTCCACCTCATCCTCTGATTCTGAACCGATTCCTGATTCGCTTTTGGGCGCATCTTCATCTTTCTTCTCTTCGTCATCTTCCTTGGAGTTTAACATCCTTTTAACTTCGTGAGGATTCCAAACTTCATCGTTCGTAAAGTCGAACCGTGTATCTGCAAACTTCTCAGCGGCAACTACCTTAGCATTGTCCACATGGACCGGAAAAGTCCTACCTGAACTTCTGCAAATTACCATCAATTTGTTTGGTCCTCTCAAACATCGGACAATATATGGCCCTTCAAACTTGGCACATAGTTTTGAACTATGATAAGGCTTCTTGATTGCTCGGATGAAAACGTAGTCTCCGACTTTGAATTCTCTCTGCTTTGCCTTCTTATGTTGTTGCTCCAATGTTTTAGTTGTTTCTTTCTCCAACCTTTCTCTCGCCAAATCTCTTATATTATCGATCCTTTCCGTCAGCACATCCACCTCATCTGAAATGAACCTCATTTTCTCTGGTTTATTTACAAAAGGAGAAACATAATCTTCCATTTCGTAAGGGACCCTTTTTACGTAGCCGTGCAAAAGGAAATGTGGGGATGAACCGATAGATCGATTGTAAGCGGAATTTATCGCGATTTGGGCGAAACTCAGATATTTATCCCAATCTTTGTGGTTGTCATTGACATAGTGTCGTAAGAAAGACTCGATATCAGCATTTATTCTTTCCACAACTCCGTTTTGGGATGCTTTGTAAGGCAGGATTTCTACCTTTTTTATCCTCCAGGCCTTGCACAAGTCCTTAAACACCTGGCTTGTGAATTCCTGGGCATTATCGGACACAAGAAGTTGGGGAGCACTGTGTCTACATATGACTCTCTCTTGCAGTGCTCGGGCAAATTCTTTACTTGTCCTAGTTTTACAAGGCACTAGCTCGACGTAACGCGTCAAAACATCACGGAAAAAACTAGTATATATTTGGCTCCAGACTCGGTACAAGTGGGGAGTTTTCCAATACTATCAACATGGACGCGTGAAAAAGGTGTGTAGGGCAAAGGCCATCTGTTTATCTCTGCTACTGGAGGTTTGTGACCTTTTACTCTAGCACATGACACACAATGGCTGCAATATTCTTTCACCAATTTTGCTAAGTGGGGAAAAGCGTATTTTTCCTTCACTCTCTTTTCTGTCCTTATAGGCCCTCCATGTCCGCTGCCCAGCGAGGCATGGCATTGGTCTATCACCGTGTAGATCATACTGTCGGGGACCTGGATGACATAAGGATCGCTTTGTGTGGCGTAGTATAAAACACCTCTAATAAGAATGTGTGGATAGGTCTTTGGGTTTTCCTTAACCCATTTCACCAATTTTCCTATTCTTGGACATTTTTCTTGTTCTTTTATGAAGTTTTCCCTATTCAGTGGAAAGTCTGTTCGAGGTAAATCACCTCTGTTTTCCAACACAGCTTGCATTACAAAAACATTAGGTGCTGGGTGTCTACTCAAATAGTCCGGCGGGATATTTGTTTTACCTCTTTTATAAACTATAGTGGGAGAGAAACTATTTACGAACAGATTCCATCTTGCTAGACGTCCAGTCTGTTGTTTGTTTCTGAAGATGAAACAAAGGGGTTGATTATCAGTGATAATGGTGACCTTATAGCCGAATACCGTGTTTTTAAACTTTTGCAAGCAAAACACTACGGCCAGGCACTCCTTTTCTATCGTATCATAATTCTTCTCACTTGCTCTGAGTACTCGGGAGACGAAGGAAAGGGGTTTCTCTTTCCCTTCGTCAGTAAGCTGGTACAACACCCCCCCAATTCCGTAGTCGCAAGCGTCTGTATTTACGAAGAATTCCTTGCTATAATCCGGAAATGTGAGCTGTGGTTGTACGACCAACTTATCTTTCAAAGTGTCAAATGCTTTTTGTTGCTTTTCTGTCCATACAAAGGGGACATTCTTTTTTACTAAATCATACAGTGGTTGTGCAACGACTGCGAAATTGTCTATTAAAAAGCGAAAATAAGAGAAAAAACCAAGGATGGACTGTGTCTCCTTAACGTTCGTAGGAGGGATAAAACTTTTCATTGTTTCAACTTTCACAGGGTCAGGACTAATTCCATCTTTACCTATCTTGAATCCTAGATACAAAACTGAGGACTGTAAGAAGCTGCACTTGGACAGTTTTACTCTCAAGTTGTTTTCTCGGAAAGCAGTTAGAACTTTTCTCAAATTTTCGAAGTGTTCGGTAACGTTCTTTCCTAGCACTAGTACGTCGTCAAGATAGACCTGTGCAACTGGTCCTAAAAGGTGATTTAAGGCCATAGTCATTGCCCTAGCGAATAGGAAGATGGGGGCGTTTGCGATGGCCAAAATGGTTCCAAGCGGGTAGGACGAATAACCCCTTTTCCTTAGTCCTAAATCCATTAGCTTTTGGGTTTCTTCCTCTATTTCTAATGCATGGTACGCATCGAGTAAGTCTATCGACGTAAAAATCGTGTTTCCCCCGAGTGACGTAAAAATTTCTTCTATCGATGGGAGAGGGTAGACGTCCTGGACACTGTAGGAGTTGAGGTAGCGATAGTCAAGGCACACCCTTGGCCTTGAACTATTCTTTTTTGCCACTACTAGTAATGGAGAAGAATGGGGACTGTAACAGGCCTTGATATATCCCTTCTCTAACGCGCTGCATCTGTGTAATCATCGATGTCCTGTAAGTACTTATGTGGCAACCGGTACTGTTTACGGAAGATTACTTTAGGAGCGTCAGGGAGTAGTTCAATTTTAAACTTCTGAAGCGGGCAGACCGGGACAGCATCATCATCAAGTGCTAGTACATCATGAAACTCCATCAAAAGATTAAGCAAGTCTTCTAAGTACCCTGGCTTTTCAAGGATGCTGTTCTCAGCGTCTTCCTTTGACATCTTTTCTTCGATGATTTCTCTGTACACTTTTCTTAATTCTGTCTTTGATAGACCTTTGGAGCATGTGGCTACATTGGCTGACACTACTCGCTTGTGTCCACTTATGTCTGGGCTTCTTTCAGTTGGTTGGCTGATTAGTGGGTAACTATTTCCTAGAGTTATCCCTTTTTTCAAATGGAATTGTTGTAGGTCACTCAAATTTATGTAACTGAGCACAATTCGGTTATTCCTTACGGGACTGACTGTGTTAGCTATATACAGTGGTCCTCTGGAAAGAGCTGGGGTCATGATACACATTCGCTCCAAGTCAAAATCATCTTGAGTCTCAGGTCTATCCTTTATCTCAGGTCTAACCTTTATGTACCCATATGAGGTTGCTTGGCAGTATAGTATTTTCAATCACCTTCAAATCGATTACAATATCTTCATCGATCATTAAATGTTCATTTGGGTTAGGGTCAGGGTTCGTTGAAGCCTGTAAATTCTCCGATTGAGTCGAACTTTCTTTTTGAGTAGAAGTGTGCTTGTGTTTTGGCTTGGCTCCTCCATGCGCAGAACTGTGAGGTGGAGGGGAGGCTAGGATTTCTTTCTTTTCTGGCTCCGTTCTCCTTGTTTCTCGATTCAGTTGGGCTTGAGCGGTACCGTACGATGCAGAACTTCTTTTATTTCCCTGAGGCGCGGAGGGCCTGCTTGGGGGTATTACTGACAAAGTTGCTTCTTCTTCCTGTGGGAAATAACCGTTCGCGACTCGGTGGGGATTGACTGACAGATTTGTCTTCCTTTCCTGTGGAAAAGATTGGTTCGCAACTGATTGTTCAGTTTGGTTTAAATGTTTTAAAGTTCGATCGGAATCCCTAAAATATTTAGAATACCTATTATTAACTTTTCTCCCCCTTGGCCACTGATGGCTTGGGTGGATCTTTTCTGGGCAGAGGGGAGTCCTTTATTTCTCTAAGGCTCTCATCTGTGTGTTCTCGGACTAAATAGATACCATATTTGGCGAAGACTGGTATGTCTATCTCTCTTCCTTCGTGGATAGACATCTTTGAAGAAAACATATTCAAAGTGATGGGTAAATTAGATAAAATGTTGTTTCCCAACAGCATGGACCAACTGGGTTCTCCCTGCACCTCGCTTACTTGGAAGGTGGTGAGGTAATATTCTTTGTGCATTCGGAGGTACAGCTGCACCTCACCTCTTAATTTAGTTGGGTTGTTATCGACCCCTTGTACCACCAGGTCTGTTTTTCGGAGCGGTACTTTGAAGTTACCTTCTTTCTCTAACTCTTTTAAACGCTTGGGTGTTACGAGGGATATACTGCTCCCACAATCTAATAAAACACATGCTTTAGCCTCCTTACTGCCTATTGAGGGAGTAAGATGGACATTAGTATAGAAATGGTGTCCCAGTTTGTATGGTTTTTCAACACTTTCCTGAAAAAATGTTTGGGCAACTTTTTTATCTTTTTCTTCATTTAATCCCCACTTATCATATCCTTTCTTATTTTTTCTTCTTACTGTTTTCCAGCCTTTGCCCCCATCCGAAAATTTTCTCTGTCTGTTCTTTCCTCGGAGAGGGAGAGGAAGGGCTCTCTATCTAAAGACTTATCTTCCTCTTCTTCTTCTTCACTTAACTCAGAGTCTCTTCGCTGGCCTTCTGCCAGATAAACTCTGGTGTTCTTTTTCTCACCGGAGGGCTTGTATCCTTCTTTCTTCTTCGTGAAGGTCCTGGGCCCTCGCCTGTCTGTAGTGAAACGCTCTGGTTTCTGGGCCTTCATGCCTTTTTGCATATCGACTTTACTGTTGTATGGAATGAACACTTGGTTCTCTCCGGGAGAGGGTCTCCATGGTGGGGCATCCCTGCACTTGGGTTGCGAGCCCCGTCGGTGATAACCTTGACATATCCGGCAGTACGGCAATTCCCAGCGACAGAGTCTCGACGAATGTCCGATAACTTCGCATGAAAAACAAACATGGTTTTCTCTCAAATCTTGTTCAGTCACTCCTCTAATTATTCCTCTGTTTTTTCGTGGAGTCTGCTCTGTTCTTGCCTCCTCTGTCTTCCTCCGGAAAACATTAGTTGATCTCATCTCTTCTCTTCTCTTATCCCCATATCTTGGTTTGTGGACAGCCTCTTTATTTTTCCTGTAAGAGTTGTTGTACTCTGGTTTCTGCCTATCTTCCCTTTCGTCTCGGGCCATAAACACTTTTGTGGTGCGGAGTTCCGGTTGTCTCTTGTTATCCATTCCATTTTCAATAAAGCACCTTTCGAAATTAGATACAATTTGTCTAACAATTCAGCTAAACTTATTTCCATATCAATGGCTTGCAATATTTTTTCTTTTAATCTTTCACCATCCCTGCGCTCTGAGAGGTTCTGCATGATTTTACCAATGATCATTACCTTTATATGTTTAGAATTAAACATTGCCTCCTTATCGAGGTCATACATCCTACTCTGATATTTTCTAAGCTTACTCTTTAATCCTACTATGAAATCTGTAAAAAGTTGTTCTTTCCCTCTTTTATATTCTACAAAGTCCACCCAGATCTCGAAAACATTTCTTCTATCTTCCGGTTGAAGGTAGGACTTCAACTGTGAGCCAAAAAATCTTCTAATTTTTTAAACCGAGAGAAAACGGGATCATGGAGCAAATAATGCCTAGCTTCACTATCTAAATTTGATGTAATGGCTGATCTGGCAAAAGTAATCTTTTGTTCTTCTGTTAGTGCACCTAAAGCACTGAGCTTTTCATTTAATGAAACAACATACTCATCATACTGGATGCCGGTCCAGAGTCTGTCTTTAAACTTTTACCATGAAGTTTTAGGGCTTCTGGCACCTCAGGTAGGGCAGGTGTAAAAAGATTTGCTTGATAGACTGGGACTCCTGGTGTTTGAGGCATATAGGGATATCCATTCCACATTCCGGGATAAGAATACGATTGGTTAGGCATAGGGGTATACCCTGGTGGAATACCACTGTACTGAAAACCACTATGCTGAAAAGATGGAGGGGGGGCACCCTGTGGGTGGCCACTATAATATGTGTTGTTCCCTGGTGTCCCTCCTTGAGGTTGATTCTGTGGCTGAGCAGCCATGCTGTGCCCTGTTGTCCCTCCTAGGGGTTGGTGCGGTGGCTGTGCAGCCGGGTTGTACCCTGCAGGTGGGAGAGCTGGTCCCCTGACCTGATCGGGATTCAATAATGGGTCTTCTAGCCCTTGTAGAGCACCTACGGTTATTTCTTTACCTTCCCATTTACTTCCATGGGTTTTCGGTGTCTGAGGGTCTGTTGCACCCCAGTTTATTCGGCTCTTCTTCTTAATGGCACCCTGTGCGGTGCTGGGCATCAATTGTGAATCTAGTGTGCTGTCCACTATGGCGGTTTTCGAATAATAGGGGGGACGGTCCTCTCTCCTCGGAGGTTCTCTTTCTCTAATACCGTGGGGGTCTTGCCTCAGAAGAGTGTGATCAGGATTTTGGCCAATATTCGGATCTGGAACTAGTGCTGGAGGGGTCCCTTGGGGAGGTGAGCCTCCCTGGGCAACGAGCACATCGCTACCCCCCTCTGGACCTTCATGTCCTTGTCCTTGGGCGTTATCTCCTTCATTCAACTCAAGATTTTCATTAACTCTCTCTGACTCCTCATTTGCATCTCCATTCTCCCTTTGGTCTAGATTGAGTCCATCTGCCATCCTTACTACTTAAAATTAAACACGAAAGTGGAACGGAATATCTTTAACGCGGTCACTTTAAAGCATGCACGCGGTCGTTATACGCGATATTAGCACTATTAGGTTTCAGCCGGAACACCTTAAATATATAATATATATATATATATATATATTATTATATATATATATATTATATAATATATTATATATAATATATATATATATTATATATAAATATATATTATATATATATATATATATATATATATATCCTATATAAATTTAATACGCAAACTATCTCTAAGGTAAAATTACTCATTAAAAATTGGCATATTAAATGAGGGTTTTTTGCAAGTTTGTGTAAAAATTTTTGGCCGAAGTTTTTTCCTTATCGACCGTGGTTATTTGCTACTACTTTTGACTTCTCCTCGATGAATTTACTCTATATATCATCAGGGATGAATGTTGAATCGAATTCATTCAAAAAAAAAACTATCTGAAAAATTCAAGTTGCCTATATAATATATCTATATCTTCAAAAATGGTCTGGGGGTCCCAGGACCTTGGAGTGGAACGCTTCGCCTTGGTCCTGCTGATTCTATAAAAGATATATATATTAGGGTAGTGGCGGTCACTTCCGCCGATATATACATATATATATATATATATATATATATATATATATATTATATTATTATA
Source organism: Trachelipus rathkii (assembly GCA_015478945.1). Lineage (NCBI taxonomy): Eukaryota > Metazoa > Arthropoda > Malacostraca > Isopoda > Trachelipodidae > Trachelipus > Trachelipus rathkii. Next base: position 18,619 of record JABUQX010080689.1, read on the forward strand.
TATATATATATATATAATTATATATATAAATAACACACATATTATATATATATATATATATATATATATATATATATATATAATTTTTACAAAATTACAATGATTTTCATTTAACAATTGTCATTGTAAATGAAATGTCATTACGAATCAATTTTTCTAAAATTAAAGTCCCAGCAGGGAATTAGCATCAAAAAAAAAAGTTTCAGACGATTTTTTATAAGGTTTATAAGAAGAGGCCATTTTGATGCCAATTTGAATCGCATTAGAATGAAAAAGGTAAGACATGAGAGGTGTGTTTGAGTCACTAGCAGGTGTGTGTGTTAGTGGCCGAGGCGTTGGCCAGCGTGCGTGCGTCTGTGCGTGCTCCAACTGCTTTGTGTGGGCACTGAAAGGTGCAAATTCGTTCTCTTCCCTTCCCCTTCTGTAATCTTCTTCTTCTCTCCTTGAATAGTTTTTATTGTTATATGTGCTTTCTCACACATCACACACAATCCATATATAATATATATATATAATATATATATATATATATATATATATATATATATATATATATATATATATATATATATATATATATATATATATATATATATAATATATATATATATATATATAATATATTATATTTAATGTAAGGGTTATAGGGAGGATAAAGAGAGAATTTATAGTTAATGAGTTAGCGGAGTATAGAATTTTTAATGCAAATTTTATCAACAGATTTTTTTTTTCTCAATTTATCACTTTATCACACCTAATTTCCAATATGAAATTTGATTACCACTATACGTATCCAGCTATCATCAAACTTTTTCCTTATAATTTACTTAAGACATCGCAGCATTACTATTATGATAAATTATCACCTTAAAATTAACATAGGTAATAGTATAAGGGTGAATTCACCGATAATATAAATAATAATAATAATAATAATAATAATAATAATAATACACAAAAACCAAAAATATTTTTCTTTCTTTGCTAAAATGAATTACTGGCCAGTATCTCTATGTGTCCCCGGGACGTAATTTTAAATATACTGTACTATACATGGTTTATATTCTTATTATAAACATATATCATATATCTAATTACTGATAAAACACTATATCCCGATATATAGACTCAGATATCACATAACCATATATATAAATAACTACCTCAACACTCTACACTTATCTATCAATATAACTATCATATACTTAACTACATAATAACTCCACTAACTTCTATTACATCTACTAACTTATATCACACTTACTAAATCATACCTACAAGATAACTCAAACAACCACCACAAATACATATACTATACTCAATAGAACGCCTCTCAGAAGATTCATATATAGATTAAGGCGTTAGATAGGTATACTTCATAT
>JABUQX010080689.1:27500-34447 GCA_015478945.1 Trachelipus rathkii
TTCTTTCTCTCACAATTTTTATTATTTTTATTTTTCTGCTATTTTCTACTCTGATCGGCCTCCGCTAAATGGTAATAGATCTTTATGTTTCTTAAATTCTCTGCTACAGGCTGACCATTTTTTAAGATATAAACTGTATTATTAGTGAAGCGCAATACCTTATAGGGCCCTTTATACTTTGCTTCTAGCTTGCCTAAATTATATTGTTTGTTTCTTACAAGAACTAGCTTTGTTTCCTTCAAATTTTTAGGAACGAACACTGATCGGTTCTTCAAAGTGGCTCTCGGTGCCAGCGGCTGAGCAAACAACCCTGCTAACTTGTTTAAATATTTATCATAACACATAGCTTCTCCAGGTCTCTCTGACTCTACTAATCTCCCAGGTATATTCACGTTTTGGCCAAAAAGCACCTGAGAAGCTGTAATCCCATTTTCTGTTAGAGGGGCCGTTCTTATTGCAAAAAGCGCAAACGGTAGGACCGATACCCAATCGTGATGTTTGAACTCATTTTCGCTTAACATGCAACGAAGGCTGCTTAATAAAACTCGATGCCTATTTTCAAGATTTCCGTTGACTTGTGGGCTTCCCACTGTGGTGCAGATATGTTCTGCCCCAATCATCTTACAGACCTCTTCAAACAGATGAGCTTTAAAGCATCCTCCATTGTCACTGAGGATTTTGTCAGGCACTCCAGTAAATGGTAGAGGATTTCATACAATAAGATTTTAATTACGCTCTCAGCATTCATCTCCTTCAAAGGAATAGCAAAAAGATAACTACTGTACCTATCGATGGCAGTAAACAAATATTTATACCCCCGGCAGGGGGTCATCTTAAGAATGTCAATTTGCAACATTTCAAACTTATAGGTCACCTCTTTGAACTGGCCATAATTAGGACTAATAGTGCGTGCGCTTTTACTTATTTGACATTCATTACAAGCCCTAACTATCTCCTTAATTCGTGTGTGCATTCTTGCAAATACAAACTCTGCCTTTACTGCAATTTCCGTTCTTTTAACCCCTAAGTGGCCTTGCAAGTGCAACGTCCTTACCACTTCCGGTACGCAGGTCTCGGGCAAAATGACACGAGAATACCCCAGTGACACGTCCACATAAAGCTTTAGACTTTCTTTATTAAACCAATAATTCTGTTCCATCATTTTCAACCCACTTTTTTCTCGGTTATTGATTAATGACTTTATAAATGTATCTTCTTTTTGCTTTTCGCTTATACTTTTGTAGTCAATACTCTTTAAGAATCTATCTATCACTAACTTATTTCGTCTATTATAGTCTGATATCAAATTCACAGTTAATTCTTCTAATATTTCTCTATTCTCTCTTTTATCATCCTTTTCCTTTTCTCTTTCGTACCTGGATAGTAAATTCCTTTCTAAAGCGACACGTGTCTCGGGTAACATATGCGGTTGGTTAAAGGTCTGCGTGGGTTGTATACTATTTTCTACAACTTTACGGCAACTATTTTTATGGCCTTCCCTTATAGTATTATTTGTAAAATTTAAATGGCCTATGAATGAACCTTTGTTTACGAGGGGTTTTCTTCACTCTCGTTTTTTGTTTTTTCGTCCGCTATTTGAAAATTAGGATTATTTTTAATGATATATTCACTTAACGGATTGGATTTTATACTAATTAATTTGAAAATTACATTATAAGAGCTTAGTAAATTAAGTTGACGGACTTGTTTTGCGTTTTGATTTAATACATCATTTGTTTTGTTATATAAGGTGATTAATTCTTTCAAATGAGTATATATAGTTATTTTTCTCCCACTCAATAAGTACCCGAACTTATTAAACATTTTTGTAAGTATTAACAGTTGTTTATTTATCTCATCATATCTTTTTTCAATAGCCGACTGGGTGGAGGAGAAGAAAGCATAGGGTCGGCTTTCTTGGTCATCTCCAAGAATAACTCCGGATAAAGCGTTTGAAGAGGCATGAATAAATATTTTTATGGGGGTTGAAGTACCGGGGTAGGCTAATAGGCAGGAGTTTTTTATAGCGTTTTGAACAGCGCTAAAAGCCTTCTCCGACTTTTCATTCCAAAATATTTTCTTTCTGGAGTACGCTTTACCCTTTAAATAGTCAGTTAATGGACCCATTAAATCTGCTAGGCAAGGGAGCATTATTCTGTAAAACGAAAGTTTTCCTATTAATCCTCTCATCTCCCTAATAGTATGCGGTTTTTTATAAGTTACTATCTCTGCAATTTTCTCTGGATTCGCTCTAACACCTTCAGCGCTTATTATGAAGCCTAAATATTCTACTTCAGAAACTCCAAATCTGCTCTTTTTTTCATTCACACTGATATATAAATAATTTAATCTTTTTAACACAGTTTCCACGAGTCTTTCATGCTCTTCAGCTGTTTCTGTGAACAGTAAAATATCGTCAATATATACGTGACAATTTTTTAAGTCAGATAGTAATATATTTACCATTCTTTGAAATGCTGCCGGTGAGTTTATAAAGCCCATTGGCAGAGAGGTGTATAAGAACGTTCCCAGATTACTCGTGATTGCAAAGTACTTCTGGCAATCAGGATGCAATGGCAGGTTATAGAAGCCATTTGTCAAGTCTACCTTGCTGAAATACCGGGCACCTTTGAGTGCGAAAATTGCATCGTAAATATTTGGGAGACCGAATATATCCACCTCTGTTCTTTTGTTAAGCTCTCTAAAATCTGTCACTAGTCTAACTCTCCCCCCCCCTTTATCTAAAACACTAAACGGTGCTGACCAAGTGGCATTTGCTCTTTTCAACACACCTGCCGCGACTAATTGATTCAACTCCTTTTTTGTTGCTTCATACAGTTTGTGCGGTATTCGACGTCCAGGTAATCGTATAGGCGAACCTTTTATGGTGGGTTTGTATGGGAAAGCACAGGCCAACTCCCTCAATATCCCTTCTGGTATATCTCCCACTTTTTTCCCTCCCCCCAATTCTGTCTCCAGTTCACCTCCTTCTCTTGTATCCCCCATTTCTTGTCCCCCATACTTGGAAAATATTTCATCCCATTTTTTTCGTTGGTTTAACTTTATCTGAATATTCTCTTCTAAATAAGGATTTAAGAACAATGTTTTATACTTATATATAATATCATTAAGAGGAAAGAGTGGACTAAAAGGCAAAGAGGTGAGAGTTTTAGGGGGAGATTCATGCATAAGATCATGGGAGAGAGCAGTTATTTGTAAAGAGGATATAGAATGATCGGTCCTTAATAATACGGTATGATTAGTACTGGGATCAATTAATACATCGTTCTTAAAGTCTATACCAAACCCAAAATGTTTCAAAAAAGTGATACCTAATATGTTTAGTTTTACATCTGCTATATACAATTTGTGTCTATATATTTTATTCAAACCAATGTCTAAATCTATATTAATATAATCGTAAACATTTATTTTGGTGCCATTGGCGGCTAAATATGCCCTAGTGGCCGCTTCGACCTATGAATGGGGCTAGCACTGATCAGGTCGATCTCGGACCCGCTATCTAAAATGTAAAATTTATTATCAATTTTATTCAATACTTTATATAATTTAGAGCCAGCTACATCACTTTTAGAGAGAGGGGTGTTATGTGTTTTTTCTTGTACGGCCGAGATAATTGGTTCTCTGCACAAATTAGAATTTAAACAGGTATCACCCGTCTCTCCCAAAGCTTCGCATTCTGAACTCGATGATAATACCTTCCGATCATTCTCATATCCAATACTCAAATAATTATTAAAGAAAGTATAACCGACATGCATATTAGAATTATAATTACATAATACCTGATTATTAATCTCTCTCATATTTTTATTATTTAATATATGAGCTATGGCAATTTGATCTCTTTTTATTTCATTTTCAATTTCAATTTCGCTTATATGGCAATCGCTTTCGGGTTTTTCAACCTCACAGGTATTTACAATAGAAATATTTTTGTTATTTATATTACATGGAATCTCATTATTATATAACATTTCATTTTTATTATTAACATATTAAGTTCACATCCTTCCAATTTTTATTAATTATTATTATTATCATTATTATTATTATTATTATTTTAATTATTATTATAATAAATCGAAGACCAAATTTTCTGCCTCAGCTTTTATCATATATAATAGATTTTAATTAGATAAAATTTTTCTATTATTATTATTATTATTTATTCCATTAATTTCAACAAAAGATTTATTATTTAATAGATTTTTATTAGAGTATTATTAGATAATTATTAAAAGATACTGTTTTACCTCTATCTATTTTCTTGTCGCTGCGGTCATCTTGATGAGATGATGACCTCGATATTAGTTTCCCTGAGTGGTGGTTGTATGATGGGGGTTGGCAGCAGCCCCCCCCTCGTGAGGGTATACTAGAGTATAAAGAGGACATTCCTCACTTTCACATTTGTATGCTTTTAACCAATGCTTCTTATGATAGAAACAGACATTATTATAGGCATCATTATTCTGTTGGGAGGCATAGTTCTCATACCTTCGCCGAGGTTGGCTTCTGCCCCTCCTTGAATTTGGATGCCAGCTGTCTGAAGATGGCTGCCAGCCAGTAGAAGGCGGCTGTCTCTGCGCCAGCTGGCTGAGTGACTCGGCCACGCTCTTGGCTGTATCCAATATGTTTTGTAATTGAGTCAGGATCTTCTGCTGAGTCTCCGACTCTTCCTTTCTTGTGTCGCGGTCAGGGGAGTTTCTTCGTGAGCGGTTATAATGGTTCGAATTGGTTTCTTCTGAAAGCTGATTCACATTTCCCCAGTATGGGGGATCTCTCCCGTATTGGGGCATCGGTTGGAAATTTTTATGTACAAAGTTCTTGAAAAGATCGTCGGCCACCACCACAAGTTTATTGATGTCATTATCTTGAGCTAAGGAATATAGACTCATCTGGACCTGAGTCGGCATCTCATTAAGGAAGAGCTCTTGGGCAAATTTCGGGTTATTCTCGACGAGTAAATCAAAGTTCTTCCGTCCCAACACTTCTTTCACACGGTTGAGATAATGACTTGGCAATTCTGTCTTTTCCATCCCCTTTTTGAAGACATCCCTCACCCTCTGTTTTAATGCTGGTAAGTAAGTTTCCTCGATCCTATTCATTAATTCTTCATAAGCATTGTCTCGTAATGGGAATTGTAATGTAGAGACAAGACTGTTTGGAAGAATTGAAGCTAATAGTCGGACTTTCTCAGAGCCCTCATTTATTCCGTTAAGTTTAAATACCGCGTTGGTAGCAGACAACCAACTGACGATATCATAGCCATCGAAGGCGGGAAGCTGGTGGGATGAAAGAGAGCTTTTGTTTCTTCGCCCCTTTCCGAATGAACGTCTTCTTATATGTACGGGCGACTTATGTCTGTTTCTTTGAGGAGTACATTCACGTTCACTTTCTGAACTCGTAGAAGATTCTTCAACCAAAGAAGGAGTCGGTGATTTTTGCGGCGAGGGAGTCTTCCTTGTTAACTGGCCTTTGGGGGAAGTGGGTTTTCCTCTCCCCACCTTAAGACGCGGGGCAGTTTTCTTATTCGCCCCCATATCTGTTTTTCAGAACAAAGAAGTACTTGAGAGAGTTTTTTTTTTAAGTTTTAGTACTAAAAGGCTCGGTTGAGTTTGTTGTCAGAGAGCAAAAAGTTCGTTATTTGAAGCGTTTCAAATTTCTTTTTTCTTTTTTTTTTTTTTTTTTCTAATACCGCTTTATTTCTTCAAGCAGTATTATTATAAATTATTTATTATCAGATATCACTTTCCACAGTTATTAATGAATAGCACGATTACACAGTTAATTTTTGATAACACTTTCACAAAATTTCACAGTATATTCAATTACTTTTTTTTCACAGCCGTCGATCACTGTTTCAGAAGGGTTTTTTAATTATAATACTTAATACTTTGATGTAGGTCATGCTTTGGGTCACCAATTTGAATCTGAGGTTATTACTCAGACCAATTAAATAAGTAATTAATAATTGGATGATGGAGTGAAAAGGTTTTTTCTGCTTTTGAAGTTTATTAATTGTGCACGTGAAATAATAATATGACAGATGATATAATCAATTTTGTAATCACAATGGGCAGAAAGTACTTAATTATGGAATAGACAAAGTTAATTTGATATAATAATAATGACACGGCAAACTGCCGGCTTTTCTTTGGCCCTATGATATCTGACAACACGACCGATTCGTCCGGCGTCTAAAATAATAATCCCTTCGGCTGGGGCCTCTCAAGGCGGCTTCCACAAGCGCTCCCCAATCCGTTACAAGTTTGAATCTTTAACCCTAAAAAGTTGGCATTGTTAGGCATTCGTATGCCTCCAGTATTTTTCCACTTGTAATTCAAGGAGTTTGAGAGCTTTTTATTCCCCTACTTATATAGGGGAAATATAGCACCTAGGTGCCCCTCCCTCTCTCCTTAGTTTTGCATCGGGTAAACGAACGTTTACCAGATCATATTATATATATATATATATATATATATATATATATATATATATATGCTATAATTATTATATATATATACTATATATATATATTATAATATATATATATATATATATCTATATATTATATATAATTATATATATATATATATATTATATATATATATATATACTTGGATACTTAAACAGACCTTATAAAATAATTTTAAAATTAAAATTTTATGCTAATTTTTGTCGCTCGGTAAAATTAAAAGTTTTCATTTTTGCAAAGTCTATAACTCCATATGACCTAATATCTTTTCATTTAAGGTCGAAAATATCATCAATGGAATTCTAGCGAAGCAGATCGAATTAGAAGATTTTTTAAAAGAACAATCATAAGGAAAATGGCACATAAAGGTTCGTAATAAATTTTTTATGATTAATTTAGACAAAATATTTACATTACCAATTCTTTGTATTTATTTTCTTTTTAAAGT
>JABUQX010080690.1:5000-32500 GCA_015478945.1 Trachelipus rathkii
GATGCTGCTAACTGGTCGGACTTGCGGACGTACTTTTTTGATTTCCCGTAGAATGACAACTGTTTTCGTGAGAGGGGTTCTTTGGAGGGTGTAGAGTGCATTATCGAGGTAATTCTCTCTGCCATTGAGAATATTCCATAATATTTCCCTTCAGCTTAACCTTACAAACTTTGGTTTAATTCTGTTTGTTCTTGTGCTACTTGCCACAGGGACGCTGCCTTCAAGAATTACATTTGTCTTCAAACTCCAAAACTCATGCAACTTAATTTTCATCCCGGAATCGTGCGGAATTTATTTTCCATGATACTAAAATCCCTTTTTATCCGTACAAAATGCAATAATCTTTCTACTTTCTTTTCCTCACATTCCTCTGGCATTTTGAAAAAAAATTTCAACTCGAAGTTTACTTCTTGCTCTTTCCTTCCTCTAATATCTTCCGACGGCACAACTGCCATTTTACCTTCCTCTAAAGATGATCTTCACCCAAACCTTTGCTTCTAAATTCACCTTGGACGATTACGACTTTTCCCCTTTCTAAACCCATCTACAACTCATTTATGCCTAACATTGCAATTTCTTCTAAAGAGTTTTTTCGCTCTCTCTGAGCTTAACATTAATAAGGCGAACGGTCATAATGATTTTGCTCCTGTGATTGTCAAAACTTCTGCTTTCAAGCTTGCTCCCTGCCTTGTTAAACTATTTCTATCTACTTCGATCTACCATTCCTACTGAAACGTGTGTTCATTAAGCCTGTGCCGAAAAATGGGGACCCCTCTCAACCCTCAAGCTATCTTGCTATCGCTTTAACTGCTGTTCTTTCTAAAGTTATAGAATGTATCCTTAACAAGAAAATTTGGAAATATCTTGATTCTTCAAATATTATCTCCAATAGCCAATGTGACTTTCGTAAGAAATGTTCTACTGGCGATCTACTTCCCTTCTCTCTAATTCTTGGCCCGCAGCCCTTCTTCATTTCGGTGAATCTTTTCTACTTTGTTGATAGACATCATCGAAAGCTATCAACTGAGTTTGGCACAAAGCATTGATTTTTAAGCTTCCTTTCTTCCTTTGGTAACTCTCTGTGACCTTCTCTCAATATTCTCTCCAGCCGTTGTAGACGCTTATCGTTCATAACTTTAATTTATAAAATTGTGGTGTTTCGCTCGGGGCTCTGTCCTATCCCTAACTCTATTTCTATTTTATATTAATGACCTCTCTACTTCATCACCTATCAACTCCCTGTCCGACGACTTATCCCTGCATTATCATTTCATTTTGAGAATGTCCCACCCACTAAGGAAGTGGTTCACAATATTGGGCTCCTTTTAGCAAATAACCTCTAACCTTTATCAAATTTCTATTCGGGGCACTCAATGCCTTAAAAACTTGAAACTCTTTATCTACTACTTCGACAATAATCTTCCGCACAATCTACATCTTCGAAAACACACAACTCAAACCTTCGTATGTCCTTAATATTCTTGTTGTTTTTTTTTCTCGTTATCTGAATTGGAAGGACCTCATTTTTTTCGTTTCGTTCAAAACAAGCTTCTAAGAGGTTGGGTTTTCTGAGGCGCCTTCTTAAATTTTTCTTCACACCACCCTAATAGTTTGGTCTTTAAAGGGGGGTGTATGTTCTCCCCTGTATGGAGTATGTCTCACACATGTGGGGTGGTTCCACTCACACAGCTCTCCTTAAAAAGGAAAAATAGAGCGTTTTCGTCTTATCAACTCTCCTTCTCTCTCTAACTCTCTCCAATCCCTCTCTGCCCAGCAAATTGTTACGTAACCTTCTTAATACTATTGCTCTTACAACGCACACTACTCTTCTGAACTCTCCAATGGCAAACCTTCTCCATTGAGAAGGGCTCGTGCTGCACGCCTTGCAACGCAATCTCAATCCCTCTCTCTCCAACTCTCTGACCCAAGACTTAACAGCTATGCTCAATCTTACATATATTATACTGGTAAAGTCAGAAACACATTTTCAACACCTATTTTCAAAACAACCTTTGGCTTGCACACCTTCATATGCCATGTATCTGAGCATGCTGGCCTTTGAATTGGATCCGGCTTGGGAATTTATAAAACCTCTTGTGGAACATGGTGGGCAGTCGACCTTTTCCCAACAGAGAAGACAATATATAATATATATATATATATATATATAAATATATTAATATATATAATATATATATATAATACTATATATATATATATATATATATATATATATATATATATTATATATATATATAATATATATATATATATATATATATATAATATATATATATATAAGTTAGTATTGCCCCGGTTTGACCCCTACACCCTTTTCGATATGAAGGAATAGAAGAATTTGCTTTAAACGGATATAATCTATATATGGGATAAGCTCGAATCCGTGTAAATTTCAAGTCTAGGATGTATATAGAGGGGGGTCACCCCCGAGAGCGTAGCCGCTACGCCCAGCCCGCGGTTTATACCCTTTTGGCTTTCCAAACCCGAGATTGAGTTAAGCCTAACGGCTAATCATCGACCCAGGTGTTCGATGCGCATGAGAGAGAGAGCGAGCGAGCGCGCGGCGCCGTGCGTGCACAATCTACCGCCAATGTTATTATTATTATATTACGTCGAAGATTCGATTTCCGAGAAATCGAATCTGAGTCGAAAAAAACGATCCCCTGTAAGGGATCGTTTTTTACGCACTCCGCTTTGGATTCGCCGAGGTTTTCTTCTTCGCATCCGGGTTTTCTGAGTCCACCCAATATATCTACATGGGTTTAGAGTTAACGTATGCTTTCAAAACTTGGTATATGTTTCTAATGAAGGTGATAAACTGATCCCACGCGAGTTTTGGTGACCGTAGGAGGAGGAAAGGAGGAAGGAAGAAGGAAGAAGAATGAGGAAGGAGGAGTCTGAGGAGTAGGCACAGACACCGGGGTAGGAACCGATGCGGATGCTTAGGTATAACATTTGTGTAATGATACATATATTTGTGCTTTATATAGGTTATTGGATCTGTAGATTTCGAAAATAATGGTTTCAGTAACCATAAAGAAAAAAAATAAATAAATAAATAAATAATAAATAAATAAAATTTCTTACACTTTTATGTTTTTATAACTTAGCAAATTTCGTTTTTTACATTACCCTAAAGCGGTAAAATGCACTAAATCAAAGCACCATCCCAGCCCCCCTGCTTATAACCTCCTGACATCTGTGGATCTATTGATCTATTGATTAAGGTCACATTTCGAGTAGTATTGGATAAAAATAACATAAAATCAAGTTCTTTATACAAGGATCAATCAATATATGTTGACGTAACAATAGTTTTCACATTATAAAGCTTACTTAGCATCATCTGAACTAAGAAAATATGTACAAACGGCAAACCTTAACTCATCTTAATCCAGGAATAAACGGTCAACATTAACAAAGTTTCAAACTTAACAGCAGTAAAGTAACTAACATAACACCCAAAAACGTAACTTATTCAAACTTTTTTCAAAGCATATCTCTAACATAACAATGTAAATTTATATTTGACATGGTAATATTTAACTAAATTTATTAAAACCTTGTGTAATTATCATATAGAACCGGTGAAAGTATGCTAACGTAAACACAGTTTTCTATTAAAAGCTAATATATCGTTACATGAACTAAGAATATAATATACACCGACAAACTGACACATCTTAGGTAAGAATAAACAGCTAACATTAACAAAGAATTCCACACTTAACACCAGTAAAAGTAACTAACAAGACTCACAAAAACACATTCCATTCATGCTTTATCAAACATATCTCCAACATGACAATGTTATTTTAGCATTAACATAGTAATAATTTAACAAAAAATTTTAGCAATAACCGTACTAAACCAAGCAATAATACCTATGGGTAAAACAAACAGTAGTAAAGTTTTAACTCTCTGTAAAGCTACTATGAAGCATTACATCTTAACAACACACACACCACACCATCAACACACACACAACACACACACACACACACAACACACACACACACACACACACACACAACACCAGACGAATAAACAGCCATCATCATCAATGTAGTCAATAATCGAACATACGAGGGAAGTAAAACAAGTTTACTCGTATTTTATAACATATATTTCATTGAAAAAGCGTTATATAAATACATAAATACATAATAAATACATAAAATATAAGTTTTCATAGAATAAACAATATTATTCAATAGAACATAGGATTCAACATAACTTGGGTACGTTCTAAATATCTCTCCTAAAGTGTCAATACCTTTGAAAGAATTAAGTATACTGTCTTCAGCACACTACCTTTTTCGGCATATGTTCGATTCAACAGCACTCATTCTCCTCATACAAGAGAGAAGTAAACTCATCAAAGCTAATAGTTATTAAAGCATTTCTGTATACAGCATTATATGGAAACCACATGTTTCGGTGTAAATATCGTAGATTTACACCGTAAGCTATATGTATTAAGTCATCGAGTATGTCAACATCGTTGTTAATTCGTTTTTCATTTTAAGCAATGCTGTAATTTTTTCCAGACGTTCGAACGCTGAAACCTATACATGTACGGTAGAAGGTCAGCACATCGAATGGTTTCCAGTAGTTGCGTAGCATCAAGGGTTTTAATGTTGGGTCACACGACGTAGAAAACAACGTCTTTCTATTAGAACCACTTATGGTTTGTCTTCCCATTAGATTTTCACATAAAAGCGTTGATCTTTCCGAAATAAGCAACACTTATCCTCTAACCCATTAACAGCAAACGATAAGTTCGATAATTCTTGATGAATCCATCAGCGCAAACGAATAACGGTCTTTATTTGGACCTTTGGCAGAAATACAAGCAACGTAACGACCGCCATTTGGTTTGCGATTAAATATAAATGACACAACGTTGGGAATAACGAAGCTCCTTGTGAAGATATCAACAACAGACGTGGAGATGCGGGAGATGTCATCGTACCAGTACAGCGAAAAAATGTCCTACTGACGGAAATCGTATGCGTAAACAGCCCTTTTAGGTAATGAGCCCGCAGGGCTGAGACCTTACCCCTCCTTCGGAGGGGTAAAACCCGCTTTTACACCCCTTCGGGTGATCCCACTCTCAGGATTCACACCCTTTCAAAGGGTGCATCCCATTGGGTTTTCTCTTGGGAGGTAATGTTTGCTTTAGATACTCTTGGTTAATGAAAGCTGTTTATTCGTGAGGTAGGTACGTTATGTTAAATATTAACTATGACTGGGTGAAATTTAACAGCTGATCAATTGGTTGGAGAAACATGATGAGTTTTGTAAGATATTAACTGTGTTAACTGGCGATGATATGTTAGAAACGTGAGCCTAGGTTAAGTTTTTTTGAGTAATGTTAGGTTTTTTGTCCGAGAATTTTGCCTAATGTCTACGCTTATTCATAGCTCAAATGACGTTATTACTCGAGACGAGTGACACTTTGATGAAGATAGTGTCAATCATAGGTTCAAGATGCATGTATCTTTGATAGAATGGCCACTTGTTAAGGGATTTTTTTAGATAATACGTCTTTACCTGTTGCAGAAATGCTGGAAAAGTGGGAACTATCGAGAATTGTATGACCTGTTAGCTACTTTATCTTTGATAAGTAGGGAATTTTCAGGATGTTAGCGGATTATTCATACGCTAGGTATGTTAGCACTGATTTGTTATAGAAATGATGAGTTTTTGTAGGATATTATTGTGTTAACTGACGATGATGTGTTAGAGAAACGTGAGCCTAGGTTTAAGTTTTTTGTTGAAGTAATGTTAGGTTTTGCCCCTGACTTTTTGGATAATGTTCTACGTATTATTCATGGTCAAATGATGTTATACCTCGAAACGATTGACATATTTTGATGAAGATTAGTGTCCAATTCATGTTCAAGATGGTGGCATTCTTGATAGAATTGGTCACTTTGTTAAGGGATTTTTGTTAGATAATACTGCTTTTACCTGTCGCTAATATGCTCGAAAAGCGGAACTTATCGAGTATTGTATGACCTGTTAGCTACTTTACCTTGATAAGTAGGAATTTTTCAGGATGTTAGCTTGATTTATTCCCTTCCCCCTAAAAAATGCATGAAGGGTATGTTAGGTTTGCATATTGTACCTTATATTCTTAGTTCAGGTTATGACATGTTAGCTTTTATTGAAGCTAAAACTTTGTTCCGTAAGCATATCTTTCGTGGGCCAGTATATATAGAACTTTGGAAAAAGTATGATAGGTTACGTTTTGTATGCAATGCTAGTTACTTTCCTGTTGTTTAAGTGGGAACTTTGTTAATGTTACTGTTTATTAGTGGTAAGTTTGTGTTAAGTTGTCCGTTGTACATTTATTTTCTTAGTTCATATGAATGCTATGTTAGCTTTATTATTGTGGAAACATTGTAATGTTAACCTATATTCGCTGGTTAGTATATAAAGACTCATTTTTGTGCTATGTTTTTATCCGAAATGATACTCGAGATGCTACGTAAATCAATAGTATTAAATGTAAAATTAACTATGATATGTTAGAGATATGCTTGAAAAAGTGTGAATAGGTTACGTCTTGTACGCTGGGGTAGGTACTTTACTTCTGTTAAGTATGGAACGTTGTTAATGTTAGTTGTTTATTCGTGTGTAAGGTGTGTTAGATTTTTTGTATTGTTACAGTAATCTTCTTAGTTCTGGTAAAGCATATGTTTTAGCTTTATTAGCCGTGAAAACATGTTTATGTTAGCATATAATTCGTTGGTTGGTATATAAAGACTTTTTTTGTACTATGTTATTGTTGTTTGTTGTTGTTGTTGTTGTTGTTGTTGTTGTTTGTTGTTGTGTTGTTGTTGTTGTGTTGGTTGTTGTTGTTGTTGTTGTTGTTGCGTTGTTGTTGTTGTCTAGCGAGAATATATACCCTTTTGAACTGATATGGTTCGTTTGTGCGTTGTATTCTTGTTTACTTTCTTCTGATTGGCTGAAAGAAAGAATCTCACTACCTATAAGGGTTGTTTACGCATACGATTTCCGTCAGTAGGACATTTTTTTCGCTGTACTGGTACGATGACATCTCCCCGCATCTCCACGTCTGTTGTTGATATTTTCACAAGGAGCTTCGTTATTCCCCACGATGATGTGCCATTTATATTTAATCGTAAATCGCAAATGGGCAGTCGTTACGTTGCTATGTATTTCTGCAAAGGTCCAAATAATAGCCTTTTTCGTTTGCGCTGATGGATTATCAAGATTAATCGACATGTTGCTGTAATGGGGTAGAGGATAAGTGTTTTCTTATCCGAAAGATCAACGCTTAGTGAAATTCTAACTGGGAAGACAACATAAGTGGTTCTAATAGAATAGACGTTGTGTCTCGTCGTGTGGCAATATTCAAACCCTTGATGTCGCAACTACTGGAAAACCCATCGATTGTTGTGACCTATCTACCGTACATGTATAGGTTTCAGCGTTCGAACACTTGAAAATATTACAGCATTGCTTTAAAATAAAAAATGAATTAACATCGCGTCTTAACGATGTTGACATACTCAATGACTTAATACATATAGCTCACGGTGTAATCTACGATATTTACACCGAAACATGTGGTTTCCCATATAATGCGGTATACAGAAATGCAAAATGGGGGCCCCCCCTTTAATACTATCAGCTTGGATGAGTTTACTTCTCTCTTGTATGAGAGAAAGAGTGGTGCTGTTGAATCGACATATGCCGAAAAAATGGTTTAGTGTTGCTGAAGACATTTATACTTACATTCTTTTTAAAGGGTTTGAATCTTTAGAGAGATAATGAACGTACCCAACTGAATCTAATGTTCGCGCTGATGCAGATGAATTAATATATTTAAAATAAACTTATATTTTTATGTATTTATATGTTTTTATGTATTTATATAACGCTTTTTCAATGAAAAATATATGTTATAAAATACGAAAACTTGTTTTACTTCCCTCGTATGTTCGATTTATTGACTACATTGATGATGATGCTGTTTATTCGTCTGGTTGTTGTGATGTGTGTGTGTGTGTGTGTGTGTGTGTGTGTGTGTGTGGTGTGTGTGTGTGTGTGTGTGTGTGTGTGTTAAGTTATGTAATGTTTCATAGTTTAGCTTTAACAGAGAGTAAAACTTTACTTTGTTGCTCTTACCCATTAGGTATTATGGCTGGTTAAGGTACGGTTATGTTAAATTTTTTGTTAATTATTACTATGTTAATGTAAAATTAACATAGGTCTATGTTTGGCGACATTTTTGATAAAGTATAAATGGTCTGTGTTTTTTGTGAGGTCTTGTTAGTTACTTTTACTGGTGTTAGTGTGGATCTTTGTTAATGTTAGCTGTTTATTCTTACCGTAAGATGTGTCAGGTTTGTCGTTGTAAATTATATTCTTAGTTCATGTTACATCATGTTAGCTTTATTAATAGGAAAACTTTGTCCGTTAGCATACTTTCACCGGTCTATATGAATAATTACCACAAGGTTAATAGTAAATTTTCAGTTCAATATTACCATGTCAGTCGTAAATTAAATTGTTTATGTTAGACGATATGCTTGAACCAAGTGTGAATAAGTTACGCTTTTGGAAATGCTCATGTTAGTTACTTACAGCTGGTAGGTGGTGAAACTTTGGTTAAATTTGTTGACCGTTTATTCCTGTTTAAGATGAGTTAAGTTTGTCCGTTTGTGGGTTATATTCATAGTTCAGATGATGCTAAGTAAGCTTTATTAATGTGAAAACTTTGTTACGTCAGCATATATTGTTTGATCTTTGTATAAAGAACTTGATTTTATGTTATGTTTATCCAAAATACTACTCGAAATGTGACCTTAATCAATAGATCAATAGATCACAGATTGTCAGGAGGGTGATAGGAGGGGGGCTGGATGGTGGCTTGATTTAGTGATTTACCGCTTTAGGGTATGTAAAAAACGTAAATTTGTAAGTTATAAACATAAAAAGTGTAAGAAATTTTATTTATTTATTTATTTATTTTTTTTTTTTTTCTTGATGGTTCTGAAACCATTATTTTCGAAATCTACAGACCCAATAACCTATATAAAGACACCAATATTGTATCATTACACAAATATTTATTAACTAGACACCGCATCGGCTCCTACACCGGTGTCTGTGCCTACTCCTCAGACTCCTCCTTCCTCATTCTTCTTCCTTCTTCCTTCCTCCTTTCTTCCTCCTTCCTTTCTTCTTCCTTTCTTCTTCTTCTTCTTCTTCCTCTGTTTTGCATTCCATGCATTTCTTCTTTTTTTTTTCAAATGGGGACCCCCCTCCGGGGGGGGTCTCTGGACTCCGAATCCGAATCCGACTCCATTTTCCGAAGCGCCAACTTCGAGCTCCGATCTCAAATCCTTTCTCCAAGTTTCAGTCTTCTACGATTATTTTAAATTTTTGTGGGGCAGCGCTCCCCCCTTACGGGGGGATGCAGAGAAACGTAATCTCGTCTCCGAAGAGATTGCGTCATCATATATCTCACATCCAAATTTCACTCCGATTCGTTAAGCCTAACCTGGTTTTCAGGACGAATTTGACCTTGGCGCTAAGGGGGCTAACACCCCCTTAGGGGTGACCTACGGTCACCAAAACTCGCGTGGAATCAGTTTATCACCTTCATAGAACATATACCAAGTTTGAAAGCGATACGTTAACTCTAACCCATGTAGATATATTGGTGGACTCTGAACCGCGATGCGAAATGAAGAAACCTTCGGCGGAATCCAAAGTTCGGAGTGCGTTAAAAAAACGATCCCTTAACAGGGATCGTTTTTCGAACTCAGATTCGATTTCTTCGGAAATCGAATCTTCGACGTAATAATAATAATAATAACATTGGGTGTTTGTGTTCACGGACGAGCGCCCGCGCTCGCTTGTTTTCCGGCTCTCTCTCTCAATGCGCCTCGAACACCTGGGTGATGATTAGCAGTTAGGCTTTCACTCATCTCGGGTTTGGAAAGCCAAAAGGGTTACAAACGCGGGCGTAGCGGCTACGCTCTCGGGGGTGACCCCTGCTATATACATCCTACAGACTTGAATTTACACGAATTCGAGCTTATCCCATATAGATTATCATTAATATTCGCAAGTTTAAAAAGGCAAAATAATCTCTATTCCTTCATATCGAAAAGGGTGGTAGAGGTCCAAACCGGGGCAATACTACTTATTATATATATATATATAATATATATATATATATATATATATATATAATATTATAATATTATATATATATATATATTTATGTATAGGTAGTGATATTATATATATGTGATATTTATATATAATATAGGTATATCTATTATTTTAGTGTTTATGTAGTATATATAGTATTTATGATATTGTAGGTTTATACACTATTATATGCAGTATTATATATATATATATTTACATATATATATATGTTATGTATTGATACGTATATATATATATATATATAGCTATATATATATATATATTAATATATATATATATATAGTATATATATAATATTATATATATTAATATATATTGTTATGTAATATGATAATATATATAATATATATATATATATATTATTATAATATATAATATATATATATATATATAATATATATATATATATATATATATAGTATATATTAGTAAATATATATATATTAGGGAATGTACCGATACCAGAAAAGAGCCGATACCCGATTCTCTATTTTTTAGATGCGATAGTCCTGATACGATACCGATACTTTATTAAATAATAAATACACAGTAATTAAAAATAGAACATTTTGTGTACTGCCAGGGCAACTCAAGTTTCATTGTTGTACACCAATACTTAAGTCATTTCTTTCATATTTTGGTTGTGTCCCAAGTATATTTATTTTATTAAATTTAACCATAGTATCTTTAAGGAATAATAAATGCAAATATATATATTAATAACTTTTTTATGTTTGTGTTCATTCAAAATCCATTTCCATTCTCCAGTAAGTATTAACAAAGCTTAGCTATAGCTTTTATGTTTAACATGATTACCATTTACAAGAAGATTCTTAACTAGCTTATATATAAAGAATAAAAATAATGAAAGAAGAGACTCAATTAATCAGCTACTGAAAAAGACAAAATAAAAAAAAACACTATTATCAAACATAACATAATAAATAATATACTCCTTTAAGATAAAGATAATCATTCAATACTCAAATTCAAAAATTTCCAAATTGTGATGCAAAAACATTAAGCTTTCACTAGTTTATCTGGTGAGAGCCTGTTCCTTTTTGGGTGTTTACATTCCTACCCTACACTAAAACTACGCTCGCTCTCGACTGATGAGGGAGGGGCCTGATAATTATTTGCTTGCAAGCCACTGATTAATAATGGATAACCCTCTTTGGCCCATTTTCATGGCCACTACATGAAAAGACTTCTCGTTCCTGTAAGGTAGCATCTCCTTGTTTTGATAGAGCTTTATCTCTTCTTTCACAGTTGCAAATTTTTGAATTATCTTTGCTCCTTGATGACTGTTTCTTCAGTTTCCGATGGGGTTTTCCTTGGTGTGATTCCTTTGAAGTTGAATGAGATAACAATGCAATTTCGGCCATGAGCGTATGCCATGATTTTATCAAAGTCTAACATATCTCAAATCCTCTTCGTCTTCAGTAGGTTTATTTGCTGAAAAGCCCCATCGTCACTATCAGTGCTGTTGCTAGGGGTTGCTGAAAATGTGGCTTCCACTTCTGTGAATCTTTTTTTTGTCACGTGAGCAAGCTCCTCGGTTTATGCTATTTAATTAAAGGCATTCTAGAAGTGGTTAACCGTCAGAGATGCCATTCTTGTGGGGTTTCAGCTAGCGTTAATGAATTCCTTATTAGAACCTTTTATTTTTATTTTTTTTAACAGTTGTCACCAGCCGCTCACGGGCGAACCCTATTCCAAGGAACGGGGTGTTGAACGCCTCAAAAAATTTAATATAACGCAAATTACGCAAGATGCACCGCATAGACAGCAGGCTTTAAAAAGTGAAGGAGATTAAAATTTGAGTAGGAATTAACACAGAAGTATGAAGAGAATTCCACAAAGAACAGAGGTGGGCCAGGAAAGAAAAGCACAACCGCAGCGAACTAGTCCTGGCGTTACTATTACACCAACTCATGTGCCGACACAGCACCCTTGTGCTCGAGGGCGTCGTAAAAGGTGGGGGTAGCGAGTGGACTAGGTTCCCTCGAACACTTGCCGCTATGGTACCTATAGAAAAGAGATAAAGCACCAACATCGCCCCGCAAAGATAGTGAACCAGAAAATACTGAACAGTTTATAAGCCTTTTGTCCTTTGACTTCAACCCTATCCAAAAGCCGGGTGAAACCAGAGCCCCCCAGATATAAGAGGTAGTACTCCATACAAGGGCGGCTGAGGCCCTTGTATATTTGGAGTAACTGAGAAGAGGAAAAAAGTCTTGCGCAGTCTAAACAGACTCCCAGTTTCTTTGATGGCCGCCCTAGCAAACCGATGTGATGTGAGGTCTCCAAGACATTTTTTTTGTTTATGTTAAGGCCAAGGATGTTTATTTGTCAACAGGAGAGACGACGAGAGAACCGTCAAAAGAGATAGGAAAGTTGGGTGTCTTAGAGAGGGAGATTTGTAGAAGTTGGGTTTTTAAAGAATTAAGTTTCACAAGTTAAGACGACCCCACCCGAAAATTCTATCCTGATACGCAAGAAATAGAATCGGAAAAGATTAGACGAGAGGCAACTCTCTAGAGTAAAAGAGGGCAGCAGAATTGAAATGAGTTGAAGAATGAAAGGTCGAGTCATCAGCATTTGAGTGGATAGAGTTAGATGTGCAGGTGAGAAGATCATTAATGAAAAGTAGGAGTTAAAGTAGGCGATAATACAGAACCCTGAGGAACACCACTATCGACAGAAATAGTAAGAAGAAAGTCGCCCCATCAACAACAGCTGATATTGAGAGATTTTGAAAGAAAACTAGACTAAGTAAGCAAAGAGAAGAAGGAAACCCAAAGGCGGGGAGCTTGGAGAGCAGTGGCGCGTTCCATACCGGTCAAATGCTTTGGATATGGTCAGCGCCACCACGTCAAGTCTCCCGTAGTTCCTAAGAGCGGAAACCCATAAATCTGTTAAAAAGGAAGTATATCGCCAGTGACCTCTAGCGCCGAAAGCCGTACTGGCGATCGGAAGAAGGGCATGAGATTTCCAGAGGTCTAAGAAGCGGAGTTGAGAATAGTTTGCAAAGATCTTAGATGGAATACAGTTAGAGCTATAGGGCGTAGTTAGAAGGACAGAGCGGCCTTTCCTTTTTTCCGAATCGGTTGGAACATGATGAGTGCTTCCAACACCGGGGGAACAGTGTTAGTATTGAAGGCATAGACAATATAGTTTTGAAGCGAGGGGCGGAAGTCAAGCACGCTGAACGCACACTCCCTCAAAACTCGTTGAGGTAATGCAATCTGGGCCACCCGCCTTCCTCGTTCATAGATTTCAGGTGCTCATGCATCCGTTCAAATGAATCACAGGTTAAAGGCAAAGGACCCAGAGAGGAGAAGGACGAGGAAGAGAAATGACAGAATCGTCCAGGGTTGAGTTAGAGGAAAATAGGATGCCAAAGAGAGATTGGCCTTTTCAGTTGGAGTATTAGCAACAGAACCATCAGAGCGAATAAGAGGAGCAAGAATGGACGACTTAGAGGGTTGTTAGAGATGTTTTTTTGGCAAGAGGCCATGAAATATTTGTCAGTAAGGAGAACAAGAGGTCAACGCACTTTCGGTTTAAATGAAGCTTGCTCGTCGAAGAGTATAACCCTTCAACGATTTCTATCTGTAATGAAAATTGAACAAGTGATAGGAGACGATGAGAATTTTTCCACACACGATACGCACTGTCTTTAGCCTGAATGGCCAGAGAACAAGCACCATCGAACCATGGATTTTGAGGAGAAAAAGATTTAGTCGAAGAAGGAATGAACCTGCTCATCCCATCAACAATTACAGCTCCCACTTTATCGCAGAAGCTGAAACGTCTTCAGAGTCAAAGCAGTCACTCCAATTATAGTTAGCGTAGAAGCAACGCAATGCCCCCCAATCGGCCCGATCAAAGTGCCAGAAAAACCACATAGGGCAGGATGGAGTTGTTTTAGAGAAAGTATTAAAATTAAGAGATATAAGGTTGTGGTCAGATTTTACCGATAGGAGCGAAGGTGGTGGTATTTATAGAGAGAAGGCCTAGTGCAGGGAAACATAGGTCAAGTGTGTTCAGAATTTTGGGAACGATCCAGAAATGTGGTTTGTGTGGGTTCTTTAATTAGTTGCTCCAGATCGTTGAGAATACTGAATGATTCGGCTTCCTCTTCACCTAAATCAGTATGAGAGGAACCCATTCATTCAGTGTTGGGTACATTGAAATCCCCTAAATAGAGGACCTCAGCATTTGGATGAGAAGATATAACAATTTCGTGAGAAGTAGTAAGGTAATCAAAAAAGGCATGAAAATCTGGTCTGTTAGGAGAACAGTAGCAGAAGCATATCAAGATTTATTGTAGTGGAAGGAAGAAAGATTTTAAGCCACAGAAATCGAGTTAGGAGATTCGAGATTTCTCGAGACGTTGTTTATACGAGTGTTTATGTTTTACATAGGCACATACTTTCCACTTTCCGGCGGAAATTAATAAAATCAGTTATAGTTGGATTATATTAAACGGAGTTAGGAGGAATGAATTCTTTAGCCATCTGGGACTCAGACAAGAGCAAAAAATTAGGGTTAGAGTTAGAGAGGTGGTATTCCACGGATGCAGCGTTAGAGTGCAAGCCACTGATGCTGGTAAAGTCAATAGAAAGCCCGCGCCTGTGCAAATCTGCTATTATACACCCACACACAATCATAAAAAACAGACAGAAACAAACAGAAAAAAACTAAAGAGAAATGAGGAAAAATTATTCGCACGCCAAAACCTAAATTTAAAACCTGAAATTTTAAAACGCTAAAACCCTATTTGCAGTAAGTATCTAAAATATGAATAATCCAGAAAGTTTAAAAACATTCGCGCACTCACACACACTCACGAAATTGCGTACGAAAAGAAAAAGAAAAAAAAAATAGTACTGACCAACTAAAAATCTAAGTTAAAAAGAAGTCGAGGAGAAAACAAAACAAAAAAATAACCTAGTACTAGCTATATATATCGAAACTAGATTTATTATTGAATCTAAAAGTTTCTCATAATTTTTCATTTAAAAAGTAAGAAGTATCGGCCAGTATCGGCCATATTTACGCAATACGATACCGATACCGATACCGATACCGATACCGATTACCGATACTCAAAAATGGCCGATACTGGCCGATACCGATACCGATACCGATACTATCGTACTCCCTAATATATATATATATATATATATATATAGTATATATTATATATTATATATATATATTATATTAAATATATATATATAATATTATTAAATATATTATATATATATATATATTATATATATATTATATTATATATAATATATATATATATATATATATAATATATATATCTATATATATATATATAGTTATATATATATTATATATATATCTATATAAATTTTCCAAAAATTAAAATTCCTAGTAAATCTATCTTTTAAGTAGTTGTTCCTAATTTAAATCTTGGCAAATATTTCTTCTCAAAAGCCTTCTTTTGTTGAATAATTCTTACAGATGTTTAATTTCATTCTAAGATTCCTTCTTGTGTTCCTTTTCTTTTTCATCTCCCCTCTGGTTTTCCGCGACAGCTCTCCATGACAGTCGAATCTCATATTTACCTGTATCAGCTGTTTCCAATGTTATACACAATACTCGAACTACATCGAAAGGTTCAATTTTTTTTTTAGATTAATAATCACTTTACAGCGACAATTTTAAAAGCCATGTTCCAATTCTCTTAAGAGTTTAGATAAACCTTTTAAACTTCTAATAAATCTATATGAATTTGCCCAAACTGAAAACAAGATAACAATAATTATTAATTACAAACATAGTATTATATATATTATATAGTATCAATAATGTTATAACTATATTATATAATATATTATATATATATATATATATATATGGTAGATATATTTATATATATATAATTTATAGTATATAATATATAAATATATAATATATTATATATATTAAATATTAATATATATGTATAATTATATATATATATTTATATAATATATATATTATATATATATAATATAATATATATATAATTTATGTATATTATATAATATATATATATATATATAATATATATATATATATATAATATAGTATATATATATATATATATATAATATATATATATATATATATATATATTATATATATATAATTATTATATTATATTAGAATATTGTATATATTATATGTTATATATATAGTATATATATAATATATATATAATATATTTATATATATATTATATATAATATATATATATTAATATATTAATATTATACTATATATATATATATAATGTATATATACTATATATATATATAATATAATACTAAATATGATTTATAAATATATATATATATATATAATTTATATACATATATAGCTGTAATAAATCTTACACATCTCCTTATATATGGAGATTTTTCGGGAGGTACATATAGATATATATATATATAATAATATATTATAAATATATATTATATACTATATATATATATATATATATTGTCAGGCGGTTTTTGTTGAAAATGGATATAAATTAGGTTTAATAAACTTAGTCTGCACAAAAATAAACTTTCCCTTGGCAGGCCCCCGTGACAAATCCAACTCTAATCAACATTTATTAAGATTCCTCAATAGTTCCTGATATTGTATCAGTATATAGAATTCCTGTCGATGAGTTACCGACCTGTGCAGACCACTTGCAAATGCAATAGTTATACTTAAAACTCACCAACTTATCTCCCTGAAGATCCTTCAAGTGAAACAACGGTTTGAACGGGTTCGTTGCTTTATATGAAAACCGTCCAGTCAATATTATTCGTTATCAATGAATTACTGATATTGACAATGTGTTTGATCATGAAAACTCAATGTCTTGAGACCTCAAATAATAGCTATCTGAATATTTAAATAAATGAGAAAGTAAACTACCTTTGGAAACACTCAAGAAAACTACTGGAATAAATTTAAAAATATTTTAATAAAAAAAAATAAATACGTACTGCCTTTATACAACGCTAAGTTTTATACATCCATGTACATATAGTTAGATGTCCGTAGGTATCTACATACATGTACACCGAATAGATAGAACTTCAGTACCACAAATCAGTTATATTTTATGCTTTAAATATATCTCTTGCAATATATATCAACGCCCATATATAGGTACATGCAATATGTACAACTATATGTTCATCAATGTATATATACAAGCTACTATTACTCAATAACAAAATGTTCTAACATTAAATTTATACAGATCCTCGCCCATAAATATTTAT
The DNA here is from genome assembly GCA_015478945.1 of Trachelipus rathkii. Lineage (NCBI taxonomy): Eukaryota > Metazoa > Arthropoda > Malacostraca > Isopoda > Trachelipodidae > Trachelipus > Trachelipus rathkii. Next base: position 22,550 of record JABUQX010080690.1, read on the forward strand.
CTATATAAAATACATAAATATTTATGTTCAAAAATGTATATAAATAAATAAAATATATTAACAAAAATATATAGACAGATTGATTTGATAAGTAATCTAAAATCTTTACTTGAAAATTAATCAAATTTAGAATTTACAATAAACGTCGATTTGTCAATGTGACCAAGTACTGACGGATCAGCTGACTAAATACTATTAACAGTTACTCAAAATGCACAAGAGTTGCCTATTAGCAATTAATTAAATCCTTCGTTGCAAATAAAAAATTGAGACTACAAACATTAACCATATGTTAATAAATGACTATTTTACTTACAAATGTTTTACATTTATCACAATAATATATTATTCGCGAAACTTCATAAAATAAATTATAATAAAATACAATCTTACCTGCCAGTAATATCTAGCAATGATGTGAAACGCAACACTCTTTATAAATGCATAACTGCAGACGACACTTTGATTTACCAATGCACATAAAAATACAAGCTACTCACAATTGCTTTGTAATACAAACTTAATTACATTTATCTTTGCAATAAACAAAACGGCAATATTTACACATTAAAATTATATCACCACATTATATTTAAAATAAATATTACATTCACTTTTGCAATTTTTAACATAAGATAAAATACACCTTGGCTTACGAAGAAAAACACCTCTAACATTATAATTAAATTGATCGAGGAAAAAGAGGCATTCGTAGAACAACTGTAAGCACCTTTAAGTTAACAACAAGAAAGCGGAAAGACCAAATTATTTTACTTTTACTATTTATACGAATTTATGTAACCTGATTACGCCTCTTAACGAATCACAATCCTAAATAGCAGGTAAAATGATGTATATAATAATATAATAATTAGACAACAGTTAAATATATACAAAGACATGTGAAAGGAAAGGCGTGTCTTAGCATGTCTTTGTAATATCACACTGGCATTTCAAAGAAGACAACTTTATTCCAATCAGAATTAAGCATTTAACAAAAATTGAAGAAAATGAGGCTACCACACCTTACATAAAATACATTTATTAATAAATAATAATTTATATATATATCTATATATATATATATATATATATTATATATATAATATATTATATACATATTGTATATTATATATAATATATATATATATATATAGTATTATATATAATATATATATATATATATATATATATATATAAAAACCATATAATATATTAGTAATGCGTAGTTATCCTTTTGCAAGCCTAGCTTTAAAAAATATAATTATAAATGAATAATAATAATAATAAATGAATAATAATATAATAATAATAATAGTTAATAAACTTTGAAAACAACGTACCAGATATAATTCAGATTTAAAAGTAAGTCTTAGACATGCTGAGTTCTATGTTTTGTTTCTCTTTATAAAACAAAACATAGTTTACCAGGCGTTTTGACTAGGCTATTGTTAGTTACATTAGTATATAAAACAAAGAAAATTAAATGATATTGCAATAGCAATACACAACCTTTATCTTAAAACAAAAGAAGAATGAAAAACAATTTATTATACATCATGTACCATACCATTACACTCTTTGGCCACCCAACATGAAAGCAAATTGGTACATTTTGCTTTTAATTACATGATGATAAAACATTGGTTTCATTTCACAGCGCTCCTTCTTCTGTAGGGACGTCTGAAGAACGAATCAATATGTGATTCATCGCCATCGACCTGCTTAGTAGTCAGCAATAACGTTCTCTTCCCACTATGTGGTTTTAGGTAAACTGAATCTTTGTAAAATATAAAACCACTCATTATCCTATTATTTTCATACCTCTTCTTGTTCATCGCCGTCAGCGGTCTGTGGTCTGACTGAAGGACGAATTCCTTCCCATAGAGGTATGGCTCGAATTTTCTGATGCCCATAACTATCGCTAACGCCTCTTTCTCCAAAGTTGAATATCTTTGTTGGGTCGCAGACAACTTTTTACTCCCGTACGCGATAGGATGGAGAATTCCTCCGTCTTCCTGCAGGAGGACATATCCTAGTGAGGTACCGGACGCATCCACCTGTAGCGTGAATGTTTTCTCCAACTCTGGCATCTTCAAGATCGGTTTCGAGCTTAAAGCTTCTTTCAGCTTTTCGAACGCCTGCTGATGTTTGGATCCCCCCCTATTTTTTGTTGGCTCACCCCTTTTGTTAGGTCATTCAATGGGGCGCTGCAATCTTTTGCATAGTCCTAACAAAATCTGGTTGTAACCCAGTGAGCCTAGAAGACCTACTTGCTTTTTATTCATTAGGTAGGCTCTGTTCTTCTTTATCTTGATTACATTGTCATTATGCAATTCCTTTGTGCCTGCCCAATATTGATGACTTTAAAAACTCAACACTCACGAGGCGAAATCGGCATATCGTCGGGTCTGATGGTGAATCCCTCCTCCTGGAGTTTTTGTAGAACAGTCTTAATCGTAGTCGTATGCTCGCGCCAGGTCTGGGAATGGACGATGATATCATCGATAATAAAAATCGAATCGTTTATTCATCCAGAATCCTTGCGCATTGACCTCACAGCGTCGCACCGGCATTACCAGTACGAAATGTAGCTTGAGTAATGAAATGCCATCTTCGGTTGAAAACCGCTTTTGTGGCAGTCTCAGCTTTATTTTGATTGCAAATTAGCCTTTGGCTAGGTCAAGTTTGAGGAAAACTTATCCTTGGCAAACTTGGTGAATAAAGTCTGGGTCTGTGGTCATGGCTCAGGATCGTAAGACCGTGATTCTTATTTAGGCCCTGTGAATCGCGAGCAATGACACGTTTACTCCGTCTATTTTCTGACACGTCACCACTGTGATGAATATGGCGACGTGGAGGAACGATGATACCCATCGTATCATCTTATCTTGTCTCCTTCTTTAGTCCGTCCGCGCGTGAAAGTAACTTGTATGCGTTCAAGCCTGATGGGTATCGCTATTGAGGCGATCGCATATTAGTAATTCTTCCAGGCCAGGCAACTATAAGATTTCTTCGATGCTTCTCCAGAATCTCCATCCAACTCCTCCTCATAGGATCTGTTAGTCCTTACTGATCTTAGTGTTCGAACATCTCTCTTTTTGTACATCGTAGGGATCCTATCGCTAAAGTTGATGTTCTCTATCGTTTTCAGGTTCAAGATCACCGCCGAAGCAACCTATAACTCCCCTGATAGTTGGTCCATCTCCTCTTCTTCTTCACTCTCCTCTTCTCACAATTATATTTCTTTAGCAGATTAGTGCGATACGTTGATATCACATCACCAAACGTGGACCTTATGAATTGTCTTTTACATACAGTTCCACCACTGGTGATGGTCCGCCCCACCTCATCAGCATCTTATTGTTAGAAGTCTTAGGAAACTAGAGCTAAGTCTCGCTACTTGCAGTCTATTCTGGGTCTATCGCACTTTTGTCCAGAGTATTCTTTTGTTGTGATTGGGCTTGGCTAAGTTTTCTTCTAGCCAGCTTTAGAGTTTCATTAGCCTTTCTTGACAAGTCAAAAAACATACCTGTATGTTGACCTTGCCTCTTCAGGATTGATATCTCCTGCCAAAATCATTGCAAAATCTGCAGTGGACCCGCCACACGTCCTTTCCCACAGGAAGGCTCGATGGGGAATCCTGTGGGGAATCCTGTGGAGCCTCCCTGTATGCAAACAATAATGGCTCTAAGAACTTGTGCCATTTCCTCACTTGCTCACTGCACATCCTTCTGAGCATTCGTTTCAGGGTACCATTGAATTTTTCTGTGAGGCCTTGACTCATGGGATGGTATATGCTGGAAAACTTCTGCTTAATGTTAAGCATCTTCGTCACGTCTCTCATTAAATCTGAAGTAAGATGACGACCATTATCACTTGGGTATTTCCTTTGGCCGACTCCCAACCTCATAAAATAGATTACCAACTTTCTTAACTTCTGCGGTAATGCCTTAAGGAGGTAAGCTTCAGGAAATAGCGCGTGCAGATCACAAGGCTCAGGACATATGATGCCCTTCTGAAGATGGTGGTTTGAAATGGCTCCTCAATGATGGGCATGGGACACAGAGGTACCTTCTTTACTGAGCCTTTCGGGCACGTCCTCTGACAATGTCACAAGATAACAATCTTGTTACATCGGCGTATATGTTGGCCAAAAGAATGCGGTAATTTACCCATTCGTCTTCTTTACTCCCCTGTGACAACGAGGACTTCATCATGTTGCCACCTTCATGACGTCTACTTCTATACTCCTTTTGTACAACAAAGTAAACCTCTCTGCGGTTTCCATCATTCTTTGAAACAACACTCCATTTTTACTACATACTTGTTCTCTCCTCTTTCAAACTGACCTTCCATACCCCTGCAGAGTAACATCTGTCTTGTTGCTTATCTTAAAAGTCTCCCCGATCACTAATAATTCTTGTATAATCTTCCCCATGGGCTGTCTCTCCTTCACCCACAGCACTACATTCTTCTCTTTGAACTCTGTTGGTGGAGCGGCTGGCATCAACCTGCTCAGTATCTCACCCTCTTCATCAGTACGATCTGTTTCATCAGACCAATATGTACTTTCTTCAATCGATGTCTCCTGGACATCCGGTACTCCTGTACCTTCTTCAACGTTTTTCAGTGGGTTTATAAGGATCTAAGAATTTGGTTTCATTCAACCTTCTACATCAATTGAGGAAGATTGGGACCCTCTCATCACATTCAGTGATGGCTCTCTCTTGGATTCATTGGATTCATCTTTAGTCAATGATTCCAAAAGATGTGGTAACGACGGTTCCTCTGTATTAAATTCTCCACCTACCAAACCTCGCCATTCCAAAAACTATGTTTGCTTGTTCAGATGCTTCTGCAGAATCTTCCTCAGCAGTTCTCGGCGATGGGAATAGCAAAACTTCTATGTTATGCTGCGACCTCTACATTACAGGGCCCTCGACACGCAGTCGACTCCCACGCGAGGTTAGGCTGACTCAGGGGTAATGCTCCTTTGACATTCCCGATGACTAAATCATAGACGACCTCAGGCAGCACTGCTGCGGTCGTTCTACCCACATAGTATGGGGTATCCACATCTATGTTCGCGAGAGGAGCTTCAATCACCGTACCGCCCAGCAATCTTATTTTCATGTTGTTCTCCAACAAACACCTCTTAGGTACGAAATTTCTCGCACAACTACACATTACAACGTATCACGGAGGGTTTTGTACTGATAGCCATTTTCACCGTCCCATACGTTACAGGTAGGTGTGACAATTGTCATTTTTCCACCTCTCTACATCATTCAGGATATTCGGCTCTTCACCTGAACCATTCAGGACTTTATTGCCGCTTTCAGGGACTCCGGATGCTCCCGTGCCCTTTACTTCCTCCTTTTGTTTATCTGAACTACTTTGTCTACCACTGTTGTTGAAATATGGAGGGGCTCTACAGTCTCTTGCGAGATGCCCTCTCCTCTGACACTTGAAGCACGTGATCACCTCCCTGGGCTCACTGCTACTGCGACGATGATTCTGTCTGTCGCCGCTTCCGCTACTGATCTTACTTCCATTGTTAGTTGCCCTAGATGCATGTTGTTCACTACTTTTATGATTACTATTCGTCGAGTAACCACTGCCTCTCGATCTAAAATTATTATTACTATGATAGCTTTTATCTGCGTGATTGTGATTCCGTGCGTGACTATTTGTTACAAACCTTAAATGATGAGCTTCCATATATCCCTCTGAGCTAACTATGATCTCCTCAGGTATCTTCTTCTTTGTTTCCCTCAGGTAAGTAGCGAGTTCTTTCGGGACAGTATTTAAATACTTGTCCACTGAGAAAAACTCAATAAGACCATCTGGTGTCATCGTTACGTTTGCTGCAGTAATCCACTTCTTCAGAGCTTCAATTATCTTTTGTAAGTACACCCTAGGGTTATCATCCTCTGTGGGACTCATACTCTTATACTTGGCGCCGTAGCCACTTTCAGTGAGACCGTACCTCACTAACAAAGCTCTTTTCAGGCTCTCATAATTTTTTAGCTCTTCAACAGTCAAATTGTTGAACACATTGACCGCCTTACTTGTAAGGAAAGACCCTAAAACAAACGCTCGCTTTTCCTTAGGGATGTCATTTGCCTCCGCTTGTTTTTCAAACATCAACAAGTACTCCTCTATATCATTTCTTTTCTCATCGAAAAATGGAAGCTTCCAATTCGGGAGTTTAGCTGGGTAGAAGTGCGTGCTGCTTTGTGTACTTTGTGAAGCTACTGTTACGTCATGCTGACGCTGTCTATCTCGGCATCAAGCTTCATTTGCAGCATTCTTTCTTCTGCTTCCAACTTAACTCTTTGACTTCAGATTCAACCTTAGCTTTCTCTACTCCCGCTTTCAACCTCAAGTTTAGCTTTCTCTCTTTCAGCTTTCAGCTCAAGTTTAGCTTCTCTCTTCAGCTTCAGCCTCAAGTTTAGCTTTCTCCCTTCGCTCTTCTGTCTCAAGCGCTAACTTTTTATCTTCTAAAGCTAACTTTTCTTTCTCCAAATCAGCAGCAATCTTCTGATTTGCTCGCGCGCCAGTTCTTGCGCCATCTAGCTTTCAATGCAGCAGCAGTTCCTACCCATAAACCCACTTGATTTGCACATCTCCCACAAAATCAGCATTAGTAGTAGCCTTTGTATCAAATCCGTTGTAATCAAAAAAACAAATTATATTAATATATCGTTCGTCAACAAAGTCACTTCTTAACGCACGAATCACAATCCGTTTTCTTACAAAGAAAAAAATTTTCCGAAATTTTGCTCCTACTGATACACGCAGGAAAACAAATTTCTTACAACAAAATTACAAATGTATATTATATATATATATAATATAATATATATATATATATATATATATATATTATATAATAGATATATTATATAATATATATATATATATATATATATATATATATATTATATATAACTATATATAGTATACTAATATATATATATATACTATATAATATATAATATATATAGATTTAGACAATCCGAAGTAAAATGCTCAAAATCGTGCGGAGTAATAGCTATTTTCGGTCCAAGACCAAAATAGGTAAAATCGGGGAATCTTCCGAAATTAATTCACCTCACTCAAACTTTGTAAACTTACACCTATCTAAACCAATATTAATAATATATATATTATATATATATACTATATTTTATATTATATATATATCATATTTATAAAAGCATAAAATATAAAATATTAAAATTATTCCAGTGTTTTAGTGTTTACTTGTTTCCAAACAATGAGTATTGTTGCAATAGCAAAAATACATATACGTGCAACTTCAATAAAACAAATAGTACAATAGACTATATTGACAGTTAAAAACTCAATATCAACATATATCCCAACTGTCGATATTGGTGACAACACTTGAACAATAACTCTGGCACAGGTTTTAGCAAAACAATTACAAATGAATAACGCTGTGCTCAAATATTCAGCAAAATGGCAAAATGAATTCTCAGCAAGCAATTCAATGATAACGAAATAATGACTGGGGGGTTATAAAATAAAATCCCGGACAGGACTACTCCATTTAAATGTAATGTATTGGTTGAAAAGATATTAAATTATGTGTCATAAACTTACTCTTCAAACAGATAAACAATCCCTTGGCCAGGCCCCCGTGACAATCCAACCAATCAACACTTATTAAGATTCTCAAACCTATATTGTATCAGTATCTAGACCTCCTGTCGAATGAGTTACCGACCTGTGCAACACTGCAATGCAATAGTATACTTAAAACTCACCAACTTATCTCCCTGAAGATCCTCAAGTGAACAACGGTTTGAACTGGGTTCGTGCTTAATGAAAAACCGTCAGCAAATTATTCGGTTATCAATTGAAAGTTTACCTGACTAACTGATCAATGTTTTGATCATGAAAACAATGTCTTTGAGACCTCAAATAATAGCTATCTGAATATTTAAATAAATGAGAAAGTAAACTACCTTTGGAAACACTCAAGAAAACTACTGGAATAAATTAAAAAAAATATTAATAAAAAAAAATAAATACGTACTGACCTTTATTACAACTTAAGTTTTAGCATCATTACATAAGTTAGAGTACACGTATGGTATTAATACATGTACACCGAATACATAACTTCTTAGTACCAACAAATCAGTTTATATATCTATTGCTTTAGAATATATCTCTTGCATTAAATCAATGCCCATATATAGTACATGCAATATGTACAACTATATGTTAATCAATATTTCATGCTATAAATATAATCAAAAACAAAATACTCTAACATTAAATTTATACAGATTCTCACCCATAAATATTTATCTATATAAAATACCTAAATTATTTTCAAAAAATGTTATTAAATAAATAAAATAATTAACAAAAATTATATAGACAGATTGACTTTGAAAAAGGCTGTAAAATCTTTTACTTGAAAATTAATCCAATTTGCAATTAAAAATAACGTCGATTTGTCAATGTGACCAAGAAATTAAATGAACAGCTGTTTTTCTACAATCAGATTCTTTAATGCAATGAGTTGCCAATTAGTGAATAAATAAATCCTTCGTTGCAAACAAAAATTGAGACTACAAACATTAACCATATGTTAATAAATGACTATTTTACTTACAAATGTTTTACATTTATCACAATAATATATTATTCGCGAAACTTCATAAAATAAATTATAATAAAATACAATCTTACCTGCCAGTAATATCTAGCAATGATGTGAAACGCAACACTCTTTATAAATGCATAACTGCAGACGACACTTTGATTTACCAATGCACATAAAAATACAAGCTACTCACAATTGCTTTGAAATACAAACTTAATTACATTTATCTTTACAATAAACAAAACGGCAATATCTTACACATTGAAATTATATCACCACTTTAAATTTAAAATAAATATTACATTCACTTTTGCAATATAACATAAGATAAAATACACCTTGGTTACGGAAAATACACTCTAACATATAATATAAATTGATCGAGAAATATGAGGCATTCGTAGGAACAACTGTAAACACCTTTAGTTAACAACAATGAAAAGCGGAAAGATCAAAATTATTCTTACTTTTACTATTTATACGAATTTATGTAACACTGATTACGCCTCTTAACGAATCACAAATCATAAAATTAGCAGGTAAAATGATGTATATATATATTAATTAATTTATAAAAATAAATATATACAAGACATCTGAAGGGAAGGCGTGGTTGGCATTCTTTGTAATATCACACTGCATTTCAAAGAACGACAACTTTTAATTCCAATCAGAATAAAGCATTTAACAAAATCGAAGAAAATGAGCTACCACACCTTACATAAAAATACATTTATTTAATAAAATAATAATTTATATATATATATATATATATATTATATATATATATATATATATATATATATATATATATATATATATATATATATATATATATATATTATATATTTATATATATATATAATATATATATATATATAAAAACTATTTATATATTTTAGTAGCCGTATATCCTTTCGCAACTTGCTTTAAAAATACTAATAATAATAATAATAATAATAATAATAATAATACTAATAAAGCTTTGATAACAACGACCAATGATAATTCAGATTCTAAAAGTAAGTCTTAGAAGCTGAGTTCTTATTGGTTGTTGTTTCTCCTTATAATACAAACATATTTACAGCGTTTTGACTAGGCCTTGCAGTATACATTTAGTATATAAACAAAAGAAAAATAAATAATATTGCAATAGCAATACGTAACCTTTATCTTAAAACAAATGAATGAAAACAATTTATATACATCATGTACCACTGCCTTACAATATATATATAAATAAATATATACATATATAGATATATTTTGAATATATATATATATATATATATATATATATA
>JABUQX010080690.1:42500-53346 GCA_015478945.1 Trachelipus rathkii
AAATTCTAATATAATATAATTAAATTATAATTATCAAGTAAATTATAATTAATTAATATATAATTATATAATTTATTTATAATATATAATAATAATATAATAATGCAATAATAATAATAAATAATAATAATAAATATATAATAAATAATAATATAATAAAATAAAATAATAATAATAATAATAAATATATAATAAATAATAATATATGACTTTATGCAATGACGTAGTTTTACAAAAAGAATAATAGAGATCTTTATTTCAAATGGACCATTGTGAAGGTATTGCATGAGCAGAATCGGTTAGGATATAGCGAAATAATAATGTTATTTAAAATAATATTATATATTCAATATATATTTAATATCGTTTATATATTTATAAATGTTATATTATATTATTTATATATATATATATGTTTAATAATTTTATATGTATAAATATATATATAATGTAGTGAAGTAATCAAGAACTCATATTGAATATAATTACTATACAATAATTATCACTGTAAGAATATATGAAATGTCGAACAGAAGGAGGAAAGATTATATGCAATAAGAATAAGAAAATGAATATGACAACTGATTTAACTAGTAAGAAAAGGGAGATGAAGTCTAATGGATATAAAGGGTACATTGTGCCACATCTGAAAAAACTTTATTGTGGGCAAAAAACTTTAAATTCGACAGCAACATAATACATCTAGTTAGGCAATTATAACTCACTTCATATTTAACATTTAATAGTTCAACATTATCCTTTATTTATAATAAATAGTAATAATAACAATAAGTAATAGCAATATAATAATAATAAATAATAATTAATATAATAATAAATTAATAAATATTAATAAATAATAATAATAATAAATAATAATAATATAATAATAATAATAATATAAATAACATAATTAATAATAAAATATAATAATAATAATAATAATAATAATAATATAATAATAAATAAATAATAATAATAATAATAATAATTAATAATAATAATATAATAATAATAATAATAATAATAAAATAAAATAAATAATAATAAAATAATAATAATAATAATAATATAATAATATAATAAATAATAAATAATAATAATAATAATATAAATAATAAATTAATAATAATAATATAATAAATAATTTTAATTATAATATAAGTACTAATAATTGTAGTAATAATTAATAATGAATAAATTAATATAATATATAAATAAAATATAAATAATAAATATATAATAATAAAATATATAATAATTAATAATAAATAAATAAAAATTAATAAATAATAATAATAAATAAATCAGATTAATAAATAAATAATATAAAAATTTTAATAAATAGTATGACTAATAATAAAATTATAATAACTAAAAATAAATTAATAATCATATAATAATAAATAAATAAATAATAATAATAATATAATACATAAATAAAAAATTAAATATATAAATTTAAATATTAATAATAATATAATAATAAAATATAATAATAATAATAATAATAATAATAATTAGATAATATATAATAATAAAAATAATAATAAATAATTAATAATAATAATAATAATAATCAATAATAATAATTAAACGAGATTTCTTCTTGTTGTCTATTGCAAAATCAGTGAAAGTTGAATTTTCTCATTATTGGATGATTAAGATGAGCTCTTATAGTATATATATAATAATATTATATTATACTATATATATATTATAGTATATATATATAATATATATATATATTATATATATATATATAATGACATATATATATATATATTAATATATATATATATATATATATATAATATACCTATATAAATATATATTATAAATAATATATATAATTAATATATATGTATATATATATATATATAATATACCTATATAATATAATATATATATATATATATTATATATACTATATATATATATATTATAATATATATTATATATATATATATTGTGTGTGTGTGTGGTGTGTGTGTGTTTCTGTTATGTGTGTTGTGGTATTTTGTGAGTGTAAAGAATACATTCTTCAAACAACAAGGATATTCATAAGTATAGTAGAGTGTTGGTAAGTTAGAGTGGTACTGAAGTTGAAAAGTATGTTGGATTTGTGTTTGGTGAAGAGAATGTTGAAGTGATGATGATGGGATGTTAAATCAGTCCGGAGAGGCTGTGGGATGGGACTATCGTGATCAATTATGTTGTTTTATGTTAAAATAAAGTTAGTGTGGGCTCAATGAGAGATGAGGTAAAGAAGGAGTGTGGGAAGAATAAGAGTGAGAAGATAAGTGGACAACGGTATAAGGGAAAGAGTATTTAAGAGCGCTTGCAAATAAATCATATGAACGTGAAACAAGATGAAACTTGAACAAATCTGGACATAAATGAAAGGAGAAGCCTTTGTTAGTAGTTAGCAGTACAAGAAATGTAATGTGGATGTGCTAAAAGTAGGAAGAACAAATCTTCAAACAGTGAATGTGAAAGAAGAGGTTGATGCACGGTTAGAAAGTAAAAAAAGAGGAGCACTGCCGTATGAATGAGCTAAAAGCAAAATGAATGAGGAAACTCAAAATAAAAATGTTCTTGATTAGTATAAGGTGTAAAAAAAAAGATGACTACAAGTTTCTAACGAAAGAGGAAAAATGAGGGTAGATGAACGTTTGAAAAGGAAGGATGATGGGGATTATATGAGATAGGAACTTTTCAGGAGGAACGCGATAAAGTAAGACATGAGAGTAAGGGGATCTTTGCATAGAATAATAGATTATGGATGGTGCTTTTTTAATGATGAATGTGGATGTGAGAAGAGTTGGAGAAACACTTTCTAAAATATCTGTATAGCTTAGGCAGTAATGAAGAGTGATAGTGAATGTAAGGGGATTGATAGTTCAAGGAAAAATAAGGTATTTTTGGGAATAGGTAATAATAGGAGGAGGGTTTAATGGATGTAGGGTGAGAAAGTTGTAAAGAATGGAAATCTGCAGCATGATGAGATTACTGAAAGGAACATTATCAAAAATGGAGGCGAGATGTGATTGAATGGATTTTGGAATTTCTGTAGCAAAAGCGTTAGTGGAGGGTTATAGTTCCGAAGATTAGAGGAGAGCACAATCCAGTACCCTTATATAAGGGTAAGTGAGAATGTAAGGGGGATCTGTTTGGAAACATATTACGAGAATTGTTTAATTGAGTGTATATAGGTGAAGATATATACTGTTTTATATTGGTGAAAGTAATACGTTGAGTGAGCTGAAGGACTGATTGGTTGAAGAACAAGGTGAATTTTAGATGTGATTGAGTGATGTGTGCCGAACAAACTTTACATTAAAAACTAATAATTAGAGCAAAATAGTAGTAGAAAAAAGATATATAGAACCATTTATATAAAAGGCAAGGTTAGTATTATATGTTGTAGGTGGTTAGGCTCTGAATGGAATCAGAAAGTGTGTATGGACAATAGTAAGCTTGTGTGTAAGAATAATTGAGCGAAATAGTGATTATTATAACTATTAGTACGTGTAGTGAGAGGGATGTTGTTATGTCTCCTTGGTATTTAATTTTGTTTTGATCATGCTTAATGAAAGAGTAATGTTGGCTGACAGCGAAGATATATTATATATAATGGAAGGGTAAGAGCATGAATGTGCCTCTTATTGTATTGCGAATTATTTGGTTTTTGTGTGTGAATCTGAAGAGAGTTTGAGAGGATGGTAGAGAGATTTGGCAGATGTGTAAAGGAGGATTGAAAGTAATGTAGATAAGAGTAAAGGTATGGTAGTGAGTGATCTGGGAGAAATCCTCAGTTGGAAGTCAGTTAGAATTGGTGAGCGACTTGGAAACAAGTATCTGCTGTTTAAATATTTAGAATATTTTGGATATGGAAAAGGGACGGATATGCAAATGTGAGAGTAGGATAAGTTGTGAATGATGGAAGGTGGCTGGTGCAATTAAATCCTTGGTGGATGTGAAGGGATCTAAGTCTTGAGTTGTGCTTAGGGTTTGCATGAGGGATATTGCTGCTACCTGTTGTTTAAATTGTATGTAGTGATGAACTATGGTCTGTAATAAGAAGTTTATGATCAAAGGTACAAAAGTTTCATACTGGACAATTCTTAGGGAAGTGTTAGATGTGAGAAGAACTGATAAAATGAAATGTATTCATTAGGAATTGTGTGGTGTGAAAGAAAGAGTAAATGAGAAAATAAACGGGAGTACATTGAGATGGTTTGGCCATATGGAAAGGATGGAAGATAGTCGGTTGTTAAGTCGGATGTTAGTGTGTGAGTGTGATTGGATATCGACCTCTGGAAAGCCGAAGGAAAAAAAAATGTATCGAGTTAGTAAAGGAGATTGCTGAAGAAAAGGAAACGAGATTTACTCATAGGCGAGAAGAAAAGGTGCATAATAACGGTTTTTGCAGGTTTTGGGAATTGTATAGCTGTAGCTTTTTCCAGGTAATGAAAACGCCCAATTGATGAGATAGCCACAGTGAGATTCGTAGCAGTTTCGTGAAACCTGTAGGGTGTTTTTTTCTGGCTGCGAGTGTTCTACTTAAGTTGAATATAAATTGAGAACTGGTAAAGCGGGGGCTTTCTTTGTCTATCGATGTTCTTCTACTACTTTCATGATTCCGGTGTATGCTACGGCAACGCCCACCCCCAATCTCAGCGTAGGAGAAAGATGATAAACATATCATATATATAATATATATATAATAATATATATAATAATATATATATATATAATAGATATATATAGTATATATAGTATATATAATTATATTAATAATATAAGTATATATATATAATATATTAATATATATTATAATATATATATATTATATATATATATAATATTATATATATATAGTATATTATATTGATATATATATAATATATTATATATATATTATAAGTATATATATATTATTATATATATATATATATATAATATATATTTATATATATATATGAGAAATAGGTTGATTTCTGGAAATCGTATTTTAATAATGAAGGCCAAACTGCTTACAAAACTCCAGAGTATATTTCGAATTTACTGTAATCCATCATCGGTGAACTAAATCAAAAAGAAATTAAAGAAACTGTATTAAAAAAAATAAATAAATAAACTAAATGAATAGTTAAAACATTAATGCCAAATTGCACACCGACACGCACACAAACAATGAAAAGAACGAATACAACTAAGTTGAAAAAATTAACATATATACTAAAATATTAGGAGATAAAATATATATATATAATATATATATATATATATATATATATATATATATATATATATATATATATATATATACCGATATATATATAATATATATATATATATATAATATATATACTATAATATAATATATATATATATAATATATATAATATATTATATAATTATATAAATATATATATATACGGTATATATATATATATATATATAATATATATATATCATTATATATATATAATATATATATAAATTATAAATATATATATAAATATTGCGAATTATTTTTCATCTTTTTTTTTTACGTGGTAAACTACTGTTTATAAATAGCAGCAGCGGCAACTTATTTTTCATTTCTAGTTTCACATATTTAGTTTTTTGTATAGCTTCCTTTAATAGTTTCTCTTTATTTTAGTTCACTGATGATGGATTTATATTACACTATGTAACACATTTTCTGTCTTTTGGTAACAACTTTAATTTCCTATTTTCTTACCTAGAAGGTATGAAAAATTTGGCAAATGAATTTACCTCCAAATTTTGATTTCGTGAACTGAGATAATGATATTTCAACATAATTTACCGTTAGGATATAAAAAATTGGTGAATTAATCATATCTTCGGTTACATTAATAGGAGAAAAAAAAGACATACAACTCAAGATGACATTATATTCATTCTTAGCTTATACAACAACAGAGACTAAAAATATTTAGAAGTGAGAGGCTTTCTGGATTTACGTTTATACGGTAAGTTGCTTTCACGAATCAACCCTAAAATATGGTCTCCAATCATGTTTTCGTTATATGATCCTTGGTAGCGGCGTTCAAAGTTCAGAATATCCTGTTGAAATCGCTCGATATGCTCCTCTGAGTACTCCCCCATGTTCTCTTTAAATTTAGTAAGATGATAATCAAGGATATGGACTTTAAGGAACATTCTGCAGCCCATTTTGCCGTAGTTCCTGACCAAGATTTCAACAAGCTCCTCATAGTTTTCGGCCAACTGATTCTCAAGGAACCAACGAACCGCTGCAACAAAGCTGCTCCAAGCTGATTTTTCTTTCCTAGTCAGCTTCTTCGGGAATCCCTTGCACTCCATAATCTTTTTATTTGTGGTCCGACGAAGACACCAGCTTTGACTTTTTCCTCAGGCAGCTTATGGAAAAAGCCATGCAGGCAGATGAAGGCTGAAGACTCCTTATCTAGAGCTGTGACAAACTGGCCTAATTTTATGTTTAGTGGAGGAAACAATATTTACTGGGGTACAACAGAGGATCCCATTTGGCATTCGTTCCTCCCTAACACTGAACTCCTTAGCTCCCGTGTGGCCAATCCCACCTGTAGATATTCTGCGGAGCTCTCTGTCCCTCAGAGATAAAGTGACATGGAATTTTGGTAAAGCCGCCTTGGAGACCCATCAGAAAGGCCATCATTTTGAAATCTCCGATAATTTCCCAATTGTGTTCTTCATATTTCAAGGCACTTAGCAATAGCTGCAGTCTGCTGTGTTCCTCTTTGAGATGTGACTAGGGAGCTAAGTGAGCTAATTATTTGGAATATGTTTCTTAATATTGAAATTTAAATTACATGGGATCGGAAGATAAGTTAGGTTGTTTTAAGAGGTAGGAGGGGAACTATTATAAAACTTTTTCTTCGCTTTTTCCTTTAGTAGTAATATTTTCTGGTTCACATCTTTCTTAACACCTTTTAATTCATAAACCGTCAAATTTTGAACCCTACTACCCCATCAATTTGTTATTTTGACGCTCGGTTTCTCTATTTTACGTCAGTTTCCTGTCAAGTATTACTCTCAACCTTTTAGAAAAAGATTCAATTTCCAGAAACAAACTTACTTTAAACTACCTTTTGGGTTTGCTTTCATTAAAAAACTCATTCTTCTTACTCTCGAACATAGCTTCTTTACCTTTAACAATCTTTTCTTTAAACCAACCTACGGTCTAGCTATGCGGATTCCCTCTCTCTCCATACCCTTCAGTAAATTTGTATCTTGAATTACTTAGAATTCTACTTATTTCTGATTCATCCCTTTTCTCCTTAAACTCTACCTGTCTAAAGATATGTGATGAATGTTTTCTTTATTCCCCTAAACATTCAAATTCACGATATCTACATTTCATTAATAACGATCCAACCTTCAATCTCTTTCACTCGTGAGTTAACTCATATTCTTCTATCCCTTTTTCTTGACACTTAATTTCTTGGCAAAAATTCTCGCTCTCAGTTAAGCTTACTCTAATTTACAAGGAAACCTACTTGCTCTTCTTATTATACACTGGTTCTCTACACGGATTCTTTTCACACTAAACTTGCTACTCTTTCTTCCCTTTACCTTAGAGCTTTTAATTCGAGTCTGCTCTCCTATTATTGTCTGCACAGACCTTATGTTTTTTACCTCCTCCTTATGTAATTTAAACTATCCTCCTTATGTTATTAACCTAGCATATCAAAAAGCGAAGAAAAATGGGTTCTATAATAGTTCTCCCTCCTATCTCTTAAAAAACAACCTAACTTATTCTTCCGATCCCATGGTAATTTAAAATTTCCAATATTTACAGAACATATCCAAATGATATTTGTTTTACAAAAAACCAATTCCATCCCATTAAAAAGAATTTCAACCCCTAAATCAACTAACCCCATAATCCCAAGTATTTATAAACCCCATGTCATGATTGCTCCGAGCTATTCTATATGAAAGGTAAGAATGAAAACTCAATTTCGACTTTCTCTCTAGAAGCGTTGCTTATTCAGAAAAGTCAATGACTTGCTGATATATCCATCAAACTCTGCATTAACATGTCGGAGCGCGAGTATCACTAACAATCACAAGATAAATATTAAAGAAGCTTCCCCTATTAAATTTTGCAACCATGTTAGAAAAAGAAAAATTATGGAATCTGTTTTTATTTACAATATTGATAATTTCAACAAAGCGCCGGGAGACTTCAGGCTCGACAAAATTCAGAACTCTTTTTTTACTCGCTTCAAGATGTTTCGGCAATATCAGGATGAAGGGCACATGAAGACCAACCAACCTATAAATTAATCCTTTACTTATTATTTGTTTTTTAAAATATTGTTTAGTTCTGTTAAAGTTGTTTCTGAGGAGGCTCTCTTAATGTAAGGAGCGAAAGCTAAAAATTAACTTACTGTAAATAGTTTTAATCTTTTAATATATTAAATGTAATTGTGAATAAATAGTTTTATATTGCCAAGGGTATAAATACCATATAAATATTCTGCTTACGAAAAAGTAAAAGTTTCTCATATGTATATATATATAGAAATAATATATAATTATATATATATATATATATTATAATAATATATATAACACATAGATACTATATACTATATTATATATATATTTTTATATAAAAAAATATATATATAATATATATATATATATATATATATATATATATATATATATATATATATATATATATATATATATATATATATATATATATATATATATATATATATATATATACTATATAGTACTACATTCGCTCACTCACGAGAGTACGGTATACGTGCCCCCTCACATGCACCACAACCATAGTTATAACATATAGGCTTTAATATATCATATATACTATCATATTATCCTATATATACTCACTAAGTGCATATATACAAACTTATTTGGATATTATTTTATCAGGAAGGTGCAAATGATTGAATAAACATCTTTTGTTCTAATATGTTTTTATTCACATCTAAAAAAACAGACATTTTTTTTTTTAAATATCTTAATTAAAAGCAAATGTATTGAGCAATTATTAATTAATCTTTGCGGCAGGCATATGAGGTAAAACTTAGCAAATTATATATTATTATTAATTATACAATCAAATAATTATACTATACTCCCCTATACATGTTATATACACGTTCATTTATTATCTTATCGTATATCTAATTTTCTTATAATTATAAATACTACTATACACTCACTCATAATATTATATGTAATTACTATATATATATAATACTATACTTATTCCAGGATCCAAATAAGTTTATATATCTATAACTATAATATACTAGTATTTATATATACTAAGTATATATATATATACTAGTATAGTATACATTATAAAGCTATTAATTATATATATCAGCGTATATTACTATTATAAAATCTATACACTAGCTACTATTATTATAATTATATTATACGCATGAATATATATATTATTTATTATCTATTTATATATATTTTAAACTTATTATATGCACCTTACAGCCTCAACCTCATTTATTATCTAGCCTATTAATACTTAATCATTATCTTACTATTTATATCAATACTACTAATACTATTTATATATTATATTATAATATCCGTATTATACCTATCTTATTTCATCAACATTAAAATCTAATTTATTTTAAAACTTCCAACAAGATGCTCTAAAGTTATTAGTACTCTATATCACCATATTACTGTTATAATTATTATTATATTATAATTATTCATTATTATTACTCAACGGAAATAGCGGACTATATATCCACTTATATACTACGCACATAACCTTACTCTTAATTCTACAAAATTTTATATTTTCTAACTACTCCTATTCCTTTGGCAAATCTAATTAAATTTTATCACCTCTTATACTTCACTAAATACTCTCAAATCTGTTACAATATTTCGCTCACATAACGTTACACTTAATTGAATATATATTGCATTCATTTATGATACCATCAAAGAAAGTAAGGCTACTTAGCCCTTTCCATTTTCTTACTAATAATCTTACACTTATAATATATATATATATATTATATAAATATATATATATATATATTATAATATATATATATATATATATACATATCACAGTGTAATATAATATATATATATTATATATATATATATATATATATATTATATATATAATATATATATATATATATACCTAAATATAATATATCTATATATAGTATATATATTGTATATCAATATAACTACATACTAATTAGTATATATAATTATACATATATATCTATACATCTTTCACACCTATAGCCACACATATTATCCTCTTAATATACTTTATATTACTATCTCACTCCCTCCTATACCTAATGGTAATTCCATTAATTATTATTGGATTAAATATAAGGATAGGACATAGCACATACTCACTGCATATTACACTCCGCCTGTTTAATTATTATAATATATTAAACCAAAGTTACTAACTTATATTTAAATATATCATTCTCCTTCTTATTTATAACACTATATTTACCTTCATCTCATTATGTAGTATATTTCTAAATTATATACATTATTTTAGTGTTCTATATAATATCTCACACTCATGTATGACCTATCATTATTCACTTATTAATAACACCAAATATATACGTAATAATACTATACTGGACATGATAAGAGGTAAAATTATCTATTTATATATAGAATTATATTTACTGCATTATTTTATAATTATCAATATATAACTATATATTAATTACTCCTGTATTTCATAATCAATTTAAACCACTTAATTAACAACTTTATTGTTTTTCTTATCTCTCCATTT
>JABUQX010080691.1:0-7500 GCA_015478945.1 Trachelipus rathkii
TTTCTTAACTGCGGAATTAAATTTGCGAATGATATACGGCATTCCGCTAACTGCAATTCCCCGCAACATTTTTCAAATTATCGCAATCCCAAAATTACGCAATTTATTTTGGTATTCGCAATTGCGGAATTGCGGTACTTAAATTTTGGCACGTATCAGCTCTGTAACTATATATATATATACTAATAGGTATATTTATATTAAGTATATTTATGTAGTATATTATTATATAGTCAATACTATAGTTACCTTTTATATATCAATTACTAGTAATCTTTACTATCATTAATATATATTTGTTTAGTTTGTTGGTACTCACGAGCTTAATAAGTTACAGCGGTGTATTTCACCATTGTACGACGATGTTTAAGTCAAAAATGAAAAATGTTGTAAGAAAAAATACCAGATTGTCGATTTATTGTCATCGATTTATATAGGTGCAGTAATGTTTTATATTACCATCAAAATTTTCAGCGTAGGCATATATACGATCAATGAAGTGACAAACAAACCCATGCGCTGAATAACGAAATAAATCCTTGCTGTCACAATATACCTGTTCGGTTTTTTTGAATGTCGAATGGGATGATATTGTGTTTTTTTATTAACCTTTTCTGTAAGAAATAGAAGTTCATGGGCAATATACAATGAACATTTAATATCCTCTCTCTCTCTCGTACATTTAATTTTGATCGTGAAAACATGATCTTTCTTCCACGCAATCTAGTACTTCATATTAACATACTTTAGACGTGTCATCCGTAGACGCAATCTATGTTAGATGTTAAATAATAATGTCTCTGATAGCGTGTTTCAATATGAAAATAATTATTGTGTTATTAAATAACAAATGAAAGGAAATCAAATCCAATTGGGAATGTTTTATTTTTAACACAACCATATTGATACAGCTAACAAAAAAGAATTAAATTCAAAGGAGTTACCATAATGCTAAAAGTATCAATACCCTTTGTATGAAATTACATTGATATGTTCTAATGTAGCCTAATGAGAATAGCGGCCAGGGGGGAAGGGGTGGGGGAAAGCCAGAGGGGTGAGGACGCCTATAATATGGAGGGTTATGTCATAACCTACAAATTAAGCGTAATATAGTGTAGTGAAAAGTATAACTTCAGAGTGGTTTGTTTAGTCAGAGCCATACATTTGGAACATGTCACGTGACCAGTATACGCAGGACGAAAAGCGTGACCATGTTGGAGATTGTACATTACGCAAAAACAGGAAATGCTCACAGGAGCTGCTGCAGTAATATTGAGAGCAACGTTATCACATACGACGACCGCCGACGCTCGCAGCATGGCATTCCCTATAGTATGTTTAACAGACGGTTTCAAGGTCATTCAGAGTCGATAGTTCAACCCCCTCATCACATACGGGATTGGGGTCGTGTCCGTACATTCTACGGACTCGTCAGAAACGGACGTTTCTGTACTATACACCCATGAAAATCCAACGTTCTCATTACGGCAGGCTAGTTCGGTCACTTGGGAATATCGAAGGAAACCAAACGACGGATTCGTGTTGCATACAACAATGTATTTCCATTATAGGCTCCATCCATTGTGCATTGGTTTTGCATCGTGGAGACAAAAGGGGCACGGCTGGATTCCTTGAGCTGTCATTGATTTGCCTTCTAATGGATGTACCGGACTTAATTTGGATTAAATATTTCAGTATGGACTCTGAATGATCTCGCTTTACCTTAAATAACGGTATGTATATTCAGGTGGAATCTTCAAGACCATTGGGCGGGAATACAAACCCTCATATAGTACATTCACTTAGCCATCACCAGGTCTCATACTCAGTCAACGTTTGGTTTGGTATACTCAATAGTAGGATTATCGGCGCCCTTATGTTCTTTCGAGGGAAATTTGATCAAGACAGCGTCCTTTGTTTTGATCCTGATGTAAAAGAAACACAACGAGTGAATATATTACTAATATTCTATACATGATGGGCTGATCCAGCAACATATGCAGCTAAGTTGACGAATCCACTCGACAGGAACCCTTCGGGAATATGGATCGGAAGATCTGGTCCCATTCCATGGCCTGCGCGTTCACCTGACTTAGCACCACTGGACTACTTTCTGTGTTTGGGGATCTCTAAGACATACCGTGTACGCTGCGGTTTAATGACCTCCAGTACCTCGCCCGAATGATTCTTCGCCGTCAAATAATCCACAGCATGTAGGAAGAAATCAACCCGGCCGTCACTGCCATTGGCATGCATATGCAAACCCTGGCGCCAAGAGGGCTGAGGCTGTATTTCGCGTGGATGGATAGCGTCTTCGAACAACATTGTAAATACTGTATGTACAAGTTGATAAACGACCGGACTTTTTTCTCCCTTCTTGCATGCTGTGAATAAAGAATTCATAGGTGGTAATATCTTGTTATGATACTTTAACAACGATTATTCACCATGTACATGTTAACGCATATATGAGCGTCTTGATACCATTGTTTCTTCAACCTTTTCCCATTCACGTTTATAAACTATTGTTGGTAACATTAACGCGTTATGGATACATTGAGTCGAAAAGGAACAACCGTATCAACAAATGTCGAGAGGAAGAGCCCACCTCATTTTTATGTGCATATTTCACAGAAGCCATTAAAAATATATCATCCCATTTCGACATTTTCATGTTTGTGCGCGGTTTTTTCTGTATTGCGCGTGCCGCACGACACCAACTCAACATATCCATCCTCCTTATGAGTTAAAATAATCGACTTCATATTCTTACCCATTTTCCATACTTAAACATCCCGTACGGTGATACAACCGCTGTAACATACTTCGTGAGACACCCTGTATAATATATAATACTAGGTATATATATTATATATAATATATATTAAATTTATATATATATATATATATTAAATCCGTGGCTCCAACGGTAGGAGCGACGGAGTCGCAATGTGCAAAGCGTCGTGGGTTCGAGTCCTAGACATCAGATCCTAGGGTAGAAAATTTATACCTAGAGAAAGTTCCCTTCTTGTAAATAGGGGCTATGTCCTGTGAGCGTGTGAACTTTCCCATACTATAAAAGGTAAAAAAAAAATATATATATCCTATCATAATCTATATATATATATATATATAACTTACTATTAGTTATATATATATATATATATATATATATTTAATTAATCTCTATGTTAAAGGTATAGCACAGGACTCCCACATATTTTCTGAAAAAATTCGGTCCAAAATCCATATATATCAATATGTATATATAATATTACTTTTATACATATATAATATATATAATAATAATATTATTAATAATAAATAATAGATAATATAATAATTTAAATAATATTACATAATATAATAGTATTTATAGACCTATAATACAATATCGATATATTGATTTTTGGACAGATTTTTTTCAGAAAATTATTGTGGAGTCCTGTGCTATAAGCTCCTTTTTTACCTAATAACCGTATATAAATAACAGACTGCCGG
Organism: Trachelipus rathkii; assembly: GCA_015478945.1. NCBI lineage: Eukaryota > Metazoa > Arthropoda > Malacostraca > Isopoda > Trachelipodidae > Trachelipus > Trachelipus rathkii. The sequence goes on from JABUQX010080691.1 coordinate 3,502, forward strand.
ATATGGCCGGTCTCCGGTTTTTTCACTCCAGCCGGCCGGATACCGGATAGTTGCCGGATATCCGGCCATCCCTAATATATATATATATATATATAATAATTATATATTTAATATATTATAATTATATATATTTATATATATTATAATGTTAATATACTAATATATATTATATATAATATATAATATATTATATAAAAGTATTAGGTAAAATTAAATATTTTATATTTAGTGTAAGTGTGCATAATTCTTACACTTTTTGTTTCTTTTTATTTTTTTTTAACATCAAATCAAATTAAGCTTTATTCTGTATATTATTCAAAACCTAAATGCCATCTCTCCTAGAAGGCAATATTATATAAATCGATTTCATCTTTTTCTACAAATATCAATATTGACACATTACCTCTTTCTCCAACGGAACTATTTACCCATGAGTATACTATATATATACCTCATATATATATATTATATAGTATTATTATATATATATAGTAGCTATTTATATATATATCATCTTATATATAAATATTATATATAAGTATATATATATATACCGGTATGTATATATTATATCATATAATAATATATATATATATATATATAATATATAATTATATAATATATGTATATATATATGTATATTATATATATATATATATATATTATATATATTATTATAATATATATATATATTATATATATATATATATATAATATTATATATATATATATATATATAATATATCATATATATAATATATTATAGTATATATATATATATATGAGTAATAGATCCATTTGAGGGTAATTAAGTATGCCAAAAAATATATATATATATATATATATAATAAAAATTTATATATATATATATATATATATATATATATATATATAAGTATAATATATATATATATATATTATATATATAATATATATATATATATTTTTAAATGAATAAGGAGTTAATTAAATAATTTTATACTAAAGATGCACATTAGGCTGTTACCCATTAGATACTCTAGGCTGCTACAATGTGGTCATTTTTATTTTTGGGGGGGAGGGAAACCTTACACACGGGCATAAGTGTTTTGTTGATGAATTATCTGTAGGTTCATCAATAAAAAAAGAAAATTTCACTTCTTTTAAGACCAGCTTATAACATTATTAATTAGGCATGCACACTTTGTTCTGTGGAGTTTTAAATCCTCCAATATAATGCCTTTAGATTAATCTTCAACGGTTTCAACAAAGTGATCAACTGATCGAAGTGGACATCTGATCGAATACTGCAGTGGCACGCAATAGCCACACTAAATTTTATATCAAATTCTTTCAATGAATTACTTACAGTCGTTTTCTTCATAAATTGTGAAATGGATTTAGAGGACTTTAAACATTTTTCATTACTCTTCTTTTGCTGACTTTTCATTCATAACCAAATTATGTTTTTTAAACTGTGATATTGTACAATGACATAATTTGCAAAAAACATGTATTATCGGATAAATTCATCATTTGTAGTAGTCGGATTATTCATTATGAACAATCATTCAATATATTTTTTGCTTAGAAAATATTAGAAGCAAAGTTATAGGGGGATTTAACAAAAGCATATAAATTAATTACACACACTAACACGAAAAACAGTTACCAACATCAAACAAATGAAGTAATGAATCGGGTGGTAGGGATGCCGCAAGAGGACCGATATATATCGATAATATATTTTTCGATAGAATCGAAAAAATATCGATGATATTTTTTCAGCCGATATATCGATATATCGATATTTTATCCTCAGTATCGAATAAACGATATTTTATTTTTTCGTTTTTGCATTTGTGCTAAAAAAATGCTCAAGTTTGCGTTCGTTTTTGTCAACCTTAGCGCAAAATTGTAAAAACATGCGCAAAATTGTAAAAACATGCTCACCAAACGTAAAAACTGTCCCTAATTCTGTGTAATATAGAATAAAATTCTGTATAAAATAGCAACCTTATAGAATTAAAGAAATTCCTTACGTTTGATGAGCATTTTTTTACAATTTTGCGCTAAGGTTGACGAAAACGAACGCAAACTTAAGCATTTTTTTAGCACAAATGCAAAAACGAAAACGGCTTTTTAACTTCTAGAAATTTTGAGCAGTTTTCTTTACTTAACGGCTACACGCTAATAGGGTAAATTACTCAGATATCAAACGAAAGTATAAATAAAAATAAACATTTTAAGAGGTGAATAACTTTGTCCATAGATAAAGTTACTTAACGGCTACACGCTAATAGGGTTAATTAGTAAATGTAGTGTATATCAAATAAAAGTACAAATAAAATAAACATTTTTAGGGGTTAAGCTAAAAACTTTTAAAAGTAATTAAATACTTTCTGACTGCGTGCGAGATACGGTAATAAATTTTGTGGAATGGGCGAAGTCAAGTGTCTTTCACCCTTGAATCTGCCCCTTCCCCCAAATGTCACCGACATCCGCATTACATTCCCCCAATATTCTTTTCAATCTTTTAAGAAAATATTATATGAGCAACTAAACCTTTTTATACACGGTATGAAAATAAAATGAAAATAGAATATGTATTTCTTTTTCAAATATTATTGCATTTTTTATCGGATGTGTCCATAAGTAGTGTTTTAAAGTTAGTAAACACATAGTTTATTATGGTAAACATCAGTATAGACGTTCTATCTAGGGGTGAAATTAATTTTTTTTCCTAGGGGTCACCTGACCTGACCTGACCTAACATCTTTTGACCCCTAGAACATCGAAAAAATAGAAAAAAAATTCATTTCACCATATAACATCTATCTATGTATCATAGAGGCTATACCTGTGAAAAAAAAGATTTTTTTGATCCGACCTCCCGTTAAGTGTAGCCGTTAAGTACTTTTGTCCTAGGACAAAGTTACTTAACGGCTACACGGAACGGGAGGTCGGATCAAAAAAAAATTCACAGGTAGACTCTATGATACATAAAATCATAAATAGATGTTCTAGGGGTGAAATTAAATTTTTTTCCTATTTTTTTTTTAGGTTAGGTTAGGTTAGGTTGTCAGGTCAGGTCAGGTCACCCCTAGGAAAAAAAATTTCATTTCACGCATAGAACATCTATTTATGTAGGCCTATCATAGAGTCTACCTGTGATTTTTTTTTTTTTGATACGACCTCCCGTTCCGTGTAGCTGTTAAGTAACTTTGTCATATATATATATATATATATATAATATATATATAATATCATTATTAGATATATTATATATATATCTACTTATATATATATATATATATATATATATATATATATATATATATATATATATATATATATATATATATATATATAATATAATATTATATATATATATATTAGTAAATATATATATAAACTATATATATATATATATATATATGATATATATATATATATTATTCATTTAGGGTGTATATATAAATCTTGTACTTCATATTAGGGTTTATATAAAAAGAAGGTATATATATTATCATATAATATATATATATTATAAACGATATTTTTTTAAACCGATATATCGATATTTTTTGACCATTGGTATCGAGGGCAATTTGATATTTTTTAAAATATCGATTATCAATATATCGATATTTATTTTATATATCGGCATCCCTACCAGATGGTGGATGGACTAATAATCATGCGACAAACTTGATTTGAGTCACGTAGCGATGGTGCCATTCTGAATGATTTGGAGTCAACTTGTCAAAATTATCAAGAATCATAAATAGAATTTGCAAACTGTATTTCGATGTACATGAAAAACTTATTCATTGTGTATCAAAAAGGGGATTTTATGCAAATGGTTAAGACAATTTGAAATGATTTTTATATGGTATCTTACATCTGGTAACCCTGTAGCTCAAGGTTGAGCTACAGGGTTACCAGATGTTGCTAATTTTAGCCCTTGTGGCTAATTTCATAAGTTGCCTTCAAAAAGGAAAAAAAAATTTGAGCCAC
>JABUQX010080691.1:10000-12500 GCA_015478945.1 Trachelipus rathkii
TAATATATATATTATATATATATTCTTTTTTTTTTTTTTTTTCATTTTCCGTACTAAAAATTTGGATCCAGCATTCCATCCAATGTAATCGTTTTACTGTAGCAATTAATAGGTTTTTAAGATCATACTGAACGGTTAACTAAACGCTACCATATATATATATATAATATAATATTATATATATATATATATATATATATATATATATATATATATATATATATATATAAATATTATATATTATAATATATTATATATATAATAATATATATATTATATATATATTATATATATTATATATATATATATATATATATATATATTATATATATTATATATATTATATATATATATATTATATATATAAATCTATATATATAATATTATAATATATATATAATTATATATAATATATCTATATATATAAATATATCTAATATATATATTTATATATATATATATATATATATATATATACTATATATATATATATATATATATATATATTATATATATATATATATTATATTATATATTTATATATATATATATATATAATGAAAAATATGATATAGTGTACAATAAGTTGCAATTGAAAATAATCAGGGATGGCACGAAAAAAATATAAATATATAATTATTTTTTTGATTTTATTGATTTGTTTGATTTTTTTGATTTTTTTGATTTTTTTATATATTTTTATTATTATTATTATTTATTTTGGCATATTTAAGTGATTTAATTCAATAATTAAATAAAAATTATAAATAAAACTATATATTATGAAGTTTTTAATATATTTTCTTTTCAATTTTCAACAAACTATTGGCATTGTAACCCGTAAATCTGTAACATTCTTTAAGGTGTTGCTTAATTTCCATTGTTCCATTGTAAGATTTGAACCCAGGAGGTAGGGCCTAAGGGTTAAAAATTGAATTAATGCCTAGATGCAGACAATTATATAACTTGTTTTTTGTATAATTGTCGTATATAGATATGTTAGGCCGTATTTGAATATGTCTCAATTTTAAAGCACCCTTATTTCAAAAAGACATAGATATCGCTGAGAGGGCGCAACGTAAGCAACGAGAAGGTAGATTTTTGGCTTTGAGGATAAGAATATGCGTGAAGTTGTCTAGATAGGCCCATGCCGGCTTTTTAAATATTATTTCTTATTTATTATTTATTTATGGTTTGACTGGGACATTCTAGAGGGCCAATGCGGCTTTCTTAATTATTAATTTTTTATTGGTGACTGGGCCCAGTCTAAAAAGGACTTATGTGCGGTCTCAAGTAGCCTATTATCTATTTATTATGAGTTGACTGGGACATTCTAGAGGGGTCCATGCGGCTTCTTAGATTATTAATTTTAATTATTAATTATTATTGGTTGACTGGGACAGTCTAGAATCTCTATACGCTTCTTAAGTATATTCTTATTTATTATTTTGATGATTATTATGAGTTGACTGGGAACTTTTCTAGAGGGGCCAAAATGCGACTTCCTCAATTAAATTAATTTTTATTGGTTGGACTGGGACAGTCCTAAAAAGGAATGCGCTTCTTACGTATTATTCTTATTATTATGATAGTTGACTGGCACTTCTAGAATGGCGTAAAATGAGGTTTCTAAAATTATTATTTTTAATTAATTAATTTATTATATTATATATATATATATTATATATATATATATATATATATAATGATATAAATAAAATTATAATAATTTTTAAATTATAAATTAATAAATTTAATATAATTTAATTATTATAATTAATATATAATATATATAATATATATATTATTGTGACTGGGACAGCCTAGATAGGCTTATGCTGCTTCTTAATATTATTCCTTATTATTATTTATTATGGGTTGACTGGGACTTCTAGATTGGCCAATGTGGCTTTCTTAATTATTTAATTTTTATTGGTTGAACCTGGGACAGTCTAAAAAGGACCAAACGGCTTCTTGTATTATTCTTATTTTATTATGGGTTGACTGGGAACATTCTAGATAGGTTATATGCACGCTTCTTAATTATTATCAGCCATATAATTAGGGGCTGCATTGATACCCCCTCTAGAATGTCCCAGTCAACCCATACAAATTAAGAATAATACAAGAAGCCGCATGGTCTTTTTAGACTGTCCCAGTCACCAATAAAAATTAATAATTAAAGAGCAGCATTGGAATGTCCCATGCAGTCAACCCATAATAAATAAGAATAATACTTTAAGAAAGCCGTAGGGGCCTATCTAGACTGTCCCCAGTCAACCAATAAAATTTAATATAATTAAAAAATAATAATTGAGCCACAGGATCCCTCTAGTAATGTCCCAAGTCACTCATTATAAGTAAGTAATAATACCTTAAGAAGCCGGCATGGTCCTTTTTAAAGACGGTCCCAGTCGACCAATAAAAAATTAAATAATTGAGAAGCCGTATTGGCCCATCTAGAATGTCCGGTCACCGATAAAAAAATTAAGAATTAGAC
>JABUQX010080691.1:17500-22552 GCA_015478945.1 Trachelipus rathkii
AGCAAGCGGGCTTTCATCAAACGAAAGGGCGTTAACCTCCTAGGTTCTCCTACTGAAAAATCTTTCTGGCTTCTTGCCAAAAACATCTCTAACAACTTCTGTAAATCTGCCTTTCCTCCTCTTATTTGATCTGACGGTTCTGTTGCTAATCTCCAACTGAAAAGGCCAACTCTTTGGTTACTCCTATTTTCCTCTAACTCAACCCTGGACGATTCCTGGCTATTCCTCCTCTCCTCCTCCTTCTCCTTTTCAGGTGTCCTATTCCTTTGCTGTGATTACATTTGATCGGGTCCATGGGCTCCTGAAATCTATGAAAGTTAGGAAAGGCGGGTGTGCCGGAATGGCGTTCCTCCCCGAATTTCGAGGGAATGTGCCTCCATGCTGACCCCGCCCCTCGTTCAACTAATACATTCTCTATGTCTCAAAACTAACACTTTCCCTCGTGTTGAGGGCGCACTCGACCCTTCATTCTCAACTCATTTCAATTCTGCTCCCTCTTTACTTCTAGAATTGTCTCTCGTCTTAATCTTCCGATTCTATTCTCGCTGATCTGGAATAAAGATTTCCGGGTGGGGTCCGCCTCAATCCTTGTGAAATTAATTCTTTAAACTCAACTTCTACAAATCTCCCTCTCTAAAACACCTTCCAACTTTCCTATCTCTTTCGACGGTTCTCTCGTCTCTCCTGTTGACAATATAAACATCCTTGGCCTTAACATAAACAAAAAAATGTTTTGGAAACCTCACATCACAACGGTTGCTAGGGCGGCCTCAAAGAAACTGGAGTTCTGTTTAGACTGCGAGACTTTTTTTCCTCTTCTCAGTTACTCCAGCTATACAAGGGCCTCATCCGCCATTGTATGGAGTACTGCTCTCATATCTTGGGGGAGCTCTGGTCTCACCCGGCTTTTGGACAAGGTCGAGTCAAAAGCCAAAAGACTTATAAACTTTCCATAATTTCCACTTCTCTTGATCCTCTATCTTTGAGGCGCGATGTTGGTGCTTAATCTCTTTTCTTTAGTTACCGCAGCGGCAGGTGCTCGAAGGGATTATCACTCGCGTACCACCAACCTTTATGATCGCCCTCGTAACACTAGGGTGCTGTGTCTGCGCAACGAGTTTTTGTTTGTGGATATTGTATACTCAGGTAAGTTCGCTGCAGTGCTTTCCTTCTTTCTGCCACCTCTGGTCTTGTGGAATTCTCTTCCATCTTCTGTGTTTCCCTTCCTGAATTTAATCCCCTCACTTTCAAGCTTGCGTCCTGTGTTCAGCGCGTATTTGCGTTAAGTGTGAACTTCTGAGGCGTGAACACCCCTCCTTGAATAGAGCTTTGCTCGTAGTGGTGGTGACAACTATAATATATATATATAATATATATCTATTATAATATACTATATAAATTTTTTTTTTTTTAATATTAAATTAATAAAATTATATATATATAATATATATAAATATATATATAAATTATATATATATATATATATAATATATATATAATAATATATATATATATTGAAATTTTTTTTTTTTTGTTTTTTTTTTTTTGCTGTCTTGTCTGCCGCGTTCTAGCCACCTAGGGCCGCCCTCATATTCTGCCGCCCTAGGCATTTGCCTAGTTTGCCTAGTGGTTAAGAGGGCTCTGATCATCCGCATATAATAGGTAGGGCATACTCCACTCTCTTCCATTCTCCATCATTCTAACCGAGATTGTGAGTCCGGAGTCGGAGTTGTGGAGTCGGTAATTTTGAAGAGAGTGGAGGCGGAGTCGGAAGCAGTGTGTCGGAGTCGAGTCGTATATTTTGAGAGGGTGGAGTCGCAGTCTTATCGGAAAATTTTGAAACGACTCCACAACCCTGATTCTAACACCATCCCCTGCCATCCCACCTCTAATTCTTTCATAACCCCATCCATATACAAATTGAATAACCATGAAGACATAGCACATCCCTGCCTCACTCCGCTATTAATATTAAATACAATCACTTTCAACTCGATAATTCTTACATCACGCTGTTTACTATCCGTCATGATATACTTAATTCCATTCAGATAGCTTACCAGCCACCCATATTCATAACACCTGCCATAAGAGCTTCCGTATTAATCATTTCATACGCCTGTTTTGCAAATACAAAAAACCTAAATACAATTTATTCTTCCTCCTCCCTCATTTCTCAATCATTTTTTTCAATGTAAAGATTTGATCCACACATCCTCTGCCACTCCTAAAAGTCACCTGTTCTTCACAATCCAGTCGTTCGTCACTCGACGCTTCCTTTCGACGCAAAATTATGAAGTATCTACACTTAATAAACTAATTTCCTTATAATTCCTACAGTTACCCTTATCTCATTTACCCTTCCCTTATATAGGGTACTATTACTGCTCCTCCTCCAATCCCTTGGAATATGCTCTCCATAAACATTTTGTTACACAACTTCAAATTCAATCAATCGCAATCTCGCCTCCGTTCTTGAATAATTTTCACCGGTAATTTCATCTATACCTGCAGATTTACCATTCTCAACTTTCTCGCTCTACACATTACCTCCTCCTTACTAATGACCTCATGCCCCAAAATACATATTCCTTGCACCATCAAACCCACACACATTCACTATCACCTCTTCCTTCATTACTGCCAATGTTATGAGGATTTTCGAAGTGTTCCCACCACACTCTAGTCCCATTCATCTCATCAGTTACGAAAGCACCACCCCTTTTCATTATTCTATGCAAATCCCCTTATTCTTTTATATATACTATATATATATATAATATAATATATTATATATATATATATATATATATATATTATATATATAATATATATATATATATATATATATATATATATATATATATATATATATATACAGTGATGGGCATCGATACAAAAAAATTTGCTTAAGCGATACCGATACATCGATACACAAAAATTTACTTTAGCAATACCGATACACCGATACTTGCTTACCTTCTTTGGCGATACCGATAACGATACATGTATCGCCGATACATGTATCTAGATACTTTAAGACTAGAGATTATAAATTATACGTTATATATATATATATATATATATATATATATATATATATATATATATATATATATATTATAAAAATGTAATACTCTCAATAAAAGTTATATCAAAAAATTTATTTTCATTTTTTGATAGAAGTGGCTCTTGTCGCCACCGGACTATTTTTTAGTATTTTTACACTAAATATACTTAAAAATTTTAAATATTTATTTACCTTAAATGTTTTTCTTCTTGATGTTGAGACAGAAGTGGAGACTTTGCGCTTTTGAGGTACCTCCTAAAAACGCTTTATATAATTTAGTAATTTGCAATTAATAATGAATGCGATTATCATTAAAATGAAAGGCAGGAAAATCCAAAAGGGTTTGAAAAGGTTTCCTTTTCATACACAAGGACATTTTAATCCTTTTAAAGTAACTAATTTTCACAGAGTAACTTAAAATCCAAACAGTTTTACTGAGGCCATGTTACTGAGGCAATAGATATGAAATATTATTGTAATAAGCCGTGATATAAACTTTAAGACACTTATTGTTTGTCTATATTAATTTTATTGTACTTAATACTGCGTACAATTTTATTAAGTTAATGAGAATCAATCTCAACTTTAATGAACCCGAATACTTAAATATTGACAACCGTATACGTGTTCACCAATTCATTACTGAGAGATTACTGAAGTTTTTACTGATTTTGGGAAGGCTGTGACCATCCGCGCTTGAGTATGATATTATCTTAAGCCTTTATTGAGCCTCATAAATACTGATATTTTTATGCTGTGGTCTTAAATATAAATTGACCAATATTTAATAGCTTTCTAAATAAATTTTCATACACTCCGGGCAGAGGATTGCTTCAAAAGAGAAGCAATACCCTACCTTTGAGTTTACTTTAGCTGTGTGCTTGCGTTTCCTTTAATGGTTTACTTCATTTAAAAACAATTTTTTTTTTACTTTTTCTTTTTTATTTAAAAACCTTAAATCTACCTTAAATTTACCCTGAACCAACCTAATTTTACCTTAAACCTAATTTTACTACTTTATTTATGCAAGTTATTATAGATTAGACAAATTGGCTTGCATAAACTGCCTCTGTTTAAGAGCAGCTTTTCTCATAGGTCTTATTGTATTGGCATTACTATTATTATTATTATTATTATTATTATTATTATTATTATTATTATTATTATTATTATTATTATTAGAAGAACCAGGTCTGTTGCTGTTATCATCCTGTACAGGTGTTGTAGGTACAGGTGTTACATTTGATGAACTACCACCTCCTGTATTTAATTCGAGGGGGTAAAGGTTACTGATGGAATGCAACCCTATTTCACCAGAACCGGTTTTTAATTTTACTGATCTGATGTTATTATCGTGACCTACTATCACATCCATTACTCTGCCCAATTTCCAAAATGGACGTGGTTTATTGCTGTCTTTTATAAGAACCACATCTCCCACCTTTACTTTATCTTCCCAAATACCCTGAAACAAGTGTCTAGACCGCTCCCGGAGACTTAGGAGATACTCCTCATCATGCCACAAACGCCTGAACTCTTCATAGAGTTCATTTTGCTTTATGAGGGTAGAATCCAGTACCTCCTTGTTGAGTGCACTGCCCATCTGATATTCTACTGTATCAAAATTACTTTTAAATATTAAATTACTATTAAACATTACTTTCAAAAAACAATTGGGCGTTATTGCCTCCAACTCAGAGGTACCAGATCTATAGGTTAGGGGTCTGGAATTGATGGCATTTTCTATGTCAGACAGAGTGGTAAGAAGCTCAAAATAAGTCACTTTACTTTTTCCCACAGCTTTGTACAGACACTGTTTCATTACTTTTATTAACCTCTCCCAATGGCTGCCTTGCCATGGAGAGAAGAGGTTAATTTTTACATGTTTGATCTGATTTTTATCAAACTCCTCCTTGAAAGCATCAGTATTAAAGGACTCTTCTATTATTTTGCACCCTTTATTGAAATATAATGCATTGTCA
>JABUQX010080692.1:0-17447 GCA_015478945.1 Trachelipus rathkii
TATTAGTTAATTAATATTATTATTATGGTATTTTATTATTATTATTATTATTATTATTATCAACCTTTTGGAGAATATCACAGAGTTCTATGTAGGTAGTTTGTCCAGATAAGTTTTAAAAAACACTTTATTGACAGCTTTAATTTTCATCGTTTATTAAATGAGTGATAAATCTGATTCATCTGGAAGTACTAACAGACAGCTCATTTATATTAATAAATGTTATATAGTTATTTAGGAATAGTTAATAGGGTTTAAATAAATGTATATAATGCGTTAAAAATTAACGCAAACGAAAAAACAACACTATTCTAAATATAAATCTTATTTATAATTAATATAGAGCCATTCTCTCTGCATCGTCTCTCTCTCTCTCTCTCTCTCTCTCTTGGTCGTTCTCGCTTCGTCTCTTGTCTTGTTACTTGGTCGGGGTCTCTCTCTCTCGTGCTCGTCTCTCCTCTATATATAGTTATCGGGTGTATATTATTATAGTGTTGTGTATGTATGATTAAGTAGTGTGTAGTTAGTTAGTGATAGTAGTTTATATATATATTATTTATATAGTTGGTGGGTAGTATATTATTTTGTGATATGGTGTATTATTGTTTTCGTGGTGTTAATAGTATAGGTAGGTATTTGGTATTTGTGTTATTTAATTTAGGTATAATAGAGGTAGAGTTAGTATATTTGTGAGTGATACATGGTGAGTGAGGGTAGTAGGGCGTTAGTTTGTATATGATAGCTATTATATTATATAGTATATATATATATATTATATATATTATAGTAGTTTATAGTATATATTTATGTGTAGAAAATCGAGTGTGTGAGAGTGATGTAATGTATATAAGAATAGTGATAGAGATGTTTAAGTGTATATGTTAATCTATGTGAGTAACTTTGTGCTATTATAAAAGGGTGGTAGAAAATGAGAGTGTGAGGTACTAGGAACTGTGAGAGAGAGAAGAGTTTTACTGTTGTCAATGGGTTTTGTAGGTGGCTCAGTTTATAATAGAGGGAAAATGGTGTGTGAGTGATCTAGAATGATGTGCCTAAGGAAATTTTTATTAAAATAGAATAAGTGATTGGGTGAGGTGATATATTCGAAGTTAAAATAGTGTAAAATGTTTAAGGAACACAGCGGAAGGAAATATGTTTTATTTAAAAATAATAATATGTTTGCATTGGAATGATTTGAAGTTATATCAGAAATATTTTTTTTAAGAACACTGCAAGGAAAATTTTTGTTTTAAGAACATTAATTCTTGGCCATTGGTTTATTCAAGTTATAATAAGAAAATATTTTATAAGATCAGTGCAGTTTTCAAAAGGAAATATAAGAACACTGCGAGGAATATTTTTATTTAATTGTATTAAGCTTCCAATTTCATATATCCCTATTCCTATGACTTAACACTTTATAACACTATTGTAAGCACTATAATCACTAAACTATTGGTATGATTCTACAACTAAAATTTCTGGAATGCAAGTATATTAGAGTGGTAGGTGGGTGTGTTGGCTCTTAGGAGTGGTACGTCCTCAATCAACCTTCTTGATTTTAAACTCGCTAATCTTAATGAGATTTTCTTAAGGGTAATCCCAACCTTCTTTACTATTTCGACTGTTCTAAATTTTCAACTGTGACCAACAATATAGTCTTTCTTAATCTCAATATAAATCAAAATTTTATTTTCGAAACCTTTGGTTAATAAATAATAATAATAATAATAATGAATGAATAATAATGAATAATATAATAGATAATGAATAATGAATAATAAAATAGATGAATAATAATAATATAATAATAATAATATAATTACTAATGAATAATAATAATAAGAATATAATAATAATGAGGATATTATAATAATAATAGGAGGAGGAGTAATAATTATAATAATAATAATAATAATAATAATATAAGTATTGAGAATGGATAATAATAATAATAATAATAATATAGGTGATGTTTTAAAAAATTAAGTAATAAGTAAATGGAAAAGAGTAATAGTAGTAGTAGTAATAACAACAATATTTATTATTATTATTATTATTATTATTATTATTATTATTATTATTATTATTATTATTATTATTATTATTATTATTATATTATTATGATTATGATTATGATTATTTTATTATTATTATTATTATTTATTATTATTATTATTATATTATTAATTATTATTTTGATTATTATTGTATGTATTATTATTAATTGATTATTATTTATTATTATTTATTAATTATTATTATATTGATTATTATTATTATTTTATAGTTATTATTATTATTGTGTAGTTATAGTTATTTTTTGATTATTATTATTATGTGGAGTATTATTGGTTTAGGTAAAGTAGAGTGGAAATTGTTGATGTGTATATTTTTCTTATAATATGAATCCATACAGTTGGTTGGGTTTGTTAGGTCTCGTTGTTTCACTCAGTCCGCGCGGATTATTTTCACCTAACGCGGGAATGGAATATTTTATTTCAAGAAAAGCAACCATGTTCTTGGTTGGTGAGACTTTCTGCTTAATTTAATTAGAGAGTGTAGCGTCAGGTTAGCTAGGTGTGAAGGTGGAGAGTGTTGTGATTGTTTAAGTTTGGGCAAACGTCGACCAGATCTCTATGAATAAGCGAATATTTGATAACATCTTGCCAGGTCACAATAACATTGTGGGATTGTGAGTAGTTATTGTGTAGTGAAAATATAAGGATTGCATCTATAAAGATATTTGAAACATAATATTCATATTTATAAAAATTGACAAGAATTTGAAAAATCTGAAAACTACTCTTACTTATAAAATGCAAACAACACTTACAGTAACGGTTAGATATATACTATTAGTATATAATATAGTATTATATAGGCTTGGTCGACTCGTATTATATTTTAAGTATTATGTATATATATATATTATTAGTATTATATAGTATATTATATTATTGATAGGAGTATATAGTAGGATTTTAGTGTGATAGTATGATCTATAGGGTGGTGATATATATATACACTCACTATATATTTAGTAATAAATATAATATATATTTTTATATATATATATATATTAATATATATAGGGGTATATTATATAGTATAGGATTAGTTTATATATTTTATAGAGTATTATATATTATATTATTATATTATATATATATATTATATATATATATATAATATAGATTAGAGAGAGAGAGGAGAGAGAGAGAGAGAGAGGATGAGAGAGAGAGAGGAGAGGAGAGAGAGAGAGAGAGAGATGAGAGGAGAGGAGAGCGAGAGAGAGAGAAGGTAGAGAGAGAGAGAGAGAGAGAGAGAGAGGAGAGAGATGAAGAGTGAGAGAGAGAGAGAGAGGAGAGATTGAGAGAGAGAATTTTGTAAGTTGTGTGGTGTTGCATACTTAACAATCCAGCCTTTCAAAGGTTTGGGAATCGATTTCCGGAGGGAAACTTATCAGAGAAGTTTCCCTCTCCCCTTATTCAGTTCCAGCTGAAAATAGAGGGCAAACGTCCGTTGGGTGTAATGAACTTGATAAGAGTATTACTTTTTATATTTATTAAATTGCAGTGTGTGCAATATATATTTATATTATTATTATTATATTATTATTATTTATTATTGATATTATTATTATTTATTATTATTATTATTATTATTATATTATATTGATTATTATATATTATTATTTATTATTTTCTAAGTATAAGTGTTGTTATTAACCATTATATTATGATTATATTATGATTATATTATGATTATATTATTATTATGTATTATTATGAAATAATCTGATATCATTTTTATGTGGTGTTAGGTTGTTTTTCACATTTTCAACATTTTTTAATTATTTTTAACTATTATTATTATTTATTATTATTATTATTATTATTATTATTATTATTATTTATTATTATTATTATTATTATATTAATATATTATTATTATTATTATTATGTATTAGTTATTATTTTATAATTATTTATTATTATTATTATTATTATTATTTATTATTATTTATTATTATTTATTTTTATTATTATTATTATTACCATAATATTATTTATTATTATTATATTTGTATTTATTATTATTTTATTATTATTAAGTTATTATTTATTATTATTATTTATATTATTATTTATTATTAATATTATTATTATTATTATTATTGAGCTGGCCTAGCAGAATGTTGTTTGTATTAATATTGTTGCTTTATTTATTATTATCATTGTTTGTTAGTTTTTTTGGTTTAATTTGTAATTATTGATTTCATTATAGATGTAGCATAAAAATTACCCTTGAAGTTGTCTATCTTTTTATTAGTTTCCAGTTGAATTGAAAGACCCGAAGCTGATTTTAGGTGGTATGATTTGTTTCTTTTTCATAACTTCTGAAATTAGTTTCTTTGCTAACAGAAAGAAATTTTCTTTGATATTTATCCCTAGAATGATAATGTAAAACTATTGTTTATCGTACCTGAGCTTTTTGTCCGTTATACTTCGGACATTTCGAGGTATAATTTTATTTTTCAGATTTTAATAAGATTAGGTGATAAGAATAAATTTGTAGTAATAAAACAAGTTTGTATGTAGGTCTTTAATAATTTTAAAAGTGTTAGTAATAGTCCAAGGTACAGTTGAGTTTTGATATTATTTAAATAGATATTTAAAAAATTGGGACATTCGCATTATATTTTAAAATTGTATCCACGGTTTTATGTTTCTTTAAAAATGCAATATGATGTCCCCTGAGCGCCAGTTCATAAAATCATTTTTATTTTAGTTATGCTGGAGAAGCTTTCTTTTAGTGTTGTGTATCGGGAGTTTTGGGTGGTGTTCTTGTTTAAAAAATGGTTGGAATACTTTACTCGGTTTATACTTATGTTGGGCGTCATTATTATGTTTTGAGAGCTTTCGTTGTGTATCGTTAGTAAGCAACGTTAACATCCATTTCGAGAACATCGTTTGAAATCGGTACACAACGTTACATATTTCTCACCCATCTGAAAGCCGTTGTTCGACGTAGTAGGGAAGCTACGGGGCTCAGTTTCAAAGGCTATAGTATAGATCTATGAGATATAAGCTGTCTCCCGTCTTTTTGCTTTAAATATGTTCTTTTGATTTAATTTTGCTTTGCTTTTTTCTTCTTTTTTCTTGACTGATATTTTCAGTTTTATAATAATACGAGCTTATCGTTTTCGTTTTCATTGATGGTATTGGCAAAAAAAATTATTTAGTGTTCTTTATAGTTTTCTCTATAATTTACTGGGGGAAGTTATTGTTTATAGTAGTTATTATTAATTTTTATTGATTAGTTATTATTATTATATTATTATTATTATTATTATTATTATTATTATTTATTATTATTATTATTATTAAATGATAGCTGTTATTTATGTATTTTTATTATTATTTTATTATTATATTATTATTGTTACTTTTTATTATTATGTATTTATTATTATTAATATTTAATTTAATTATTATTATTATTATTATTATTATTTATTATTATTATTGATTTATTATTATTAAATGAGTATTGTTCACTTAAAATTCGCAGAAAATAATGAAATGGAGTTTTATTTTAAGCTAAGTAAGTTGAATCAGCGTAATCACGTGACCCAGCCCATAGCTTTAACATAATATGCGGGCCTGAATCCCCATTGTTAATTCGTAGTAGAGTAGTAGTAGTAGTAGAGTAGTGAGTAGTGAGTAGTAGTAGTAGTATGATGAGACTTGCCAAAAGTGAGTATCGTCATAACATAATTAATAACAACAATTACGTTTAGAAATAGTGTTTTGCAATTTTAAAACAAAGGAAAGTTGTAAATAATAATAATAATAATTAAAATAATAAAATATAATAATAATAATAATAATAATATATAATAATAATATAATATAATAATAATAATAATAATTAATACATAATAATAATAATATAATAATAATAATAATAATAATAATAATAATAATTTAGCTAAATTTTCAAACAAATTTTTTTTTCTCTGAATTTTTTTTTGTGTAATATATATTATATATAATATATATATATTATATATACTATATATGATATATATATATATATATATATATATATAGTATATCTATATATAATATATATATATAGGTAATATATATAATATATATTTATATATATATATATATACGTACGATACATACATACATACATACTATACATACATCATACATACATATATTATATATAGTTATATTATATATATATATATATATATATATATATATATATAATATATCGTATATATATATATTAATATATAACTTATATATATATATATATATATTATATGACATTATACAAAACAACATTAAAAAGGTTAATTCAAGTATATTCCAGTGACCTTAGAAGTATATTGATCAAGTGACTTTCATTGCAAGTAAACACTAATAAATATATACTATATATATATATGTATATATATATATATATCTAATATATATATATATATATTATATATATATATATATAGTATATATATATATATATTAGTATATATATATATTTATATACAATTGTTCTAATGCATTACTCTAAGTCTACGAGTTTTATTCTACTTATTGAAGAATTTAATCATCTGAAATTTTATTCGTGTGTTTTTATATAAAGGGTTTCCTCAAAGTATATTTGCTACTGGCGAAATTTATGATGTTTTGCGTTTTCTATTTGTGATCATAAAATTTTAACCGCTAAATGTGCAGTAATGAAAGTTTGTAGAGCTTTATATTTAAAGTAGATGCGTTTTTTTTACTTTGTAGGATCAACTTTTTAGGATTTATTTATTTTTTTTTCCATAATTCCATAATTTTTTCCATAATTTCCATAATTTTTTTCCATTTTTGTAGGATCAACTTTTTAGGAGTTATTTAGTTTTTATTCCATAATTCATGCTTGGGTTGGCCGAGTGGCACCGAAATTTTGCGCACCGCACCGCACCCAACCAGGGTAAGCGCACCGCGCAAAGCACAGCACCAAAAATCATTTTTGTCGCAAGCACCGCACCTCTATGTTTCAAATACGCACCACGCACCGCACCTGCTATAATTTTAAAAATTGCCCGCACGGTACACTGGATTTGTGTGGCGCATCGTACCGCATCGCAGCAAAATATGCGCACCACGCACCGTACTGCACCGCACCTGGTGAGTCGGCCAACACCAGCTCATACCAGTTAGTTTGCGAAGTCCAATTCCCTGAAATTTTCATTTCTTAAAGTCATAAATGAGAAATCGGGATGAATTTTTAATATTCAGCTCATCAATGTTATAAATATTTAGAGCTAGTATATTTATGTGAGCTTCAAATATTTTATATGATTATTTCAAGAATATTTGTATAAATAAGCTGAAATTAAACCAAATAATTCTTTATTCGAGTAACCTAAAATTCAATAGGAACGTTTCATTGTGAGGGAAGACAAAATGAGGGTATTTACATAATATACACGCCGGCTAACAATCACACAAGTGAAACATAATATGAATTCATTCTGAACCAATCAAAATAGTAGTGAAATAGTATATTTAGAATTGGCTAAGGGCTCAAAGACAGAATATTATTATACACCGTATAATCAAATATATATTATATCATCAATATAAAGGTAATAATAACGTCTGTTTTATTATAAACTCAGATCTATGGTATGTGAGAGTAATAATAATAATAATTATATATTGAGATTTCTATTCTATTATTATATTAGTATATTAGTAGTATCATATCACATGTATATATCGATCGTATTATTAATACTTATAAAACTAAATAAAAGAAAAAATAATAATAAAATAATGATATAATTTTTTTATGATAAAAAAAAACTTAGAGATTAACAATAGAATAAAAGAAAAAAATTAATGATAATATACAACAAGAAATTAATGTTATTTAGATATATAACGAAAAATAAATAAAATGTTGTATAAAGATATCCAAAATAAAAGAAACAGAGAATAAAAAGAAAACATGGGTCAAGCTGGTCTTTGTACAGCTCCTCCTCAGACAGATTCACCTTTAAATTCAGGATTAGATTCATTTCCTCAGGAACTGATGTCAAATGGATCTTCCATTGACATTATTGTAAATGGTAGATTTCTGTGTTTAAGTAATACTTTCGATTCTAGGGTTAAGTTAAAATAAATCAAAGTATTTTTGTTTGCAAATGATTTTTTTTTTTAGGTTCAGCTTAAAATAAACAACTCACTTTATTATTATACCATTATCAATAATAATTCCTCACTTACATTTCTATTTTTCAGCAGTGGTTTCTAATGTTTGTTGTCGCAACCAGTTTCTAATTTCATTTTAAGTGCATTTCTTTATTATTCTTAGAAGAATAAGATTTTTAAAGGACCTTTTTGTATTTATAAATTCAAATTTTGTAACAGTTCAAAATTTTGCTATAGATTTCTTGGCAAAACTTTTCACCTCCTTGCAATGGCAAACAAGCAAATACATCTATGTATAATTTTTTTCATTAATGGTGAGACGTATAAAACTACCAAAATTTGTATTTAGAACTTCCCCTAAGCCATTGAATATAGTAGTTAATATAATATATATATATATATATATATATATATATATATATTTAGTCAAATATATTATATTATAAGGTATATATATATATATATTGTTATATATATATATATATATATATTTATATTATATATGATTATATATAAAATATATAAGAAATGAGAATAAAGGGGAATCTGCTCTTAAAATATTGAATAGGGATGGTGTTTTCTGTGTAACTGGATGAAATGGAAGTGTGAGAGGTGTGTGGAAAAAACCACGTCGAAATTCTCACAATATTAACAGTAAATGATGAGGTGTTAGTGAATGTGGTGTGGTTTGATGGTGCAAGAAGGGAAAATAGGTATTTTGGGGATGAGGTTTAGTAAGGAGGAGGTAATGGGTAGGTGAGAAGGCTGAAGAATGGTTGAAGAATAATGATTCTGCAGGTATAGATAAAGATTACTAAAGTGAATGGATGATGTCAATGGGGTGAGGAGGGGAGAGCGTGAGATTAGATATATTGGATATTTGGAAGTTGTGTAATAAAGCCGTTTATGGAGGGTAATAGTTAAGGATTGGAGGAGAGCGGTAAATAAGAGTAAAAGCCCTGTGATAAGGGTAAGGGAAGAAAAGGGGAATGTTAAGAAATTATATAGGGGAGATAAGTTTATTGGTGTTGTAAGGGAAGGTATATGCTGGGTATTCTTTGGTCGAAAGAGGTGCTTCGAGTTGAACTGAGGGAGCTGATGGTTTGAAGAACAAGGGTGGCGTTTGGAGTGGTGAGGGAATGTGTGGGATTGCAAATTTTTATTACCAATTGAAAATCAAATGATGAGAAGAAAAAAATGAGGGGAGAAGAAAGAGTAAATTATATTATGGTTATGGAATTACCAAACAGGCTATGATAGAGGTAATCATCGTTGAAGATGTTTACGGTAGGTACTGGAGGATACACCCCCTTGGCTAGGCATCTGAATTGGAAATAAAAAGTATGTATGACGATATGAAGCGTGTGTGTAAGAATAAATGGGTGTCAATGGTGATTGGTTTAAGGATTAATAGCAGAGTGAGGCAGGGGTGTGTGTTATGTCTCCTTGGTTATCAATTTGTATATGGATTGGGGGTATGAAGAATTCGAGGCATCAGGGCGCATTGGCAGGAGAATGGTGTTAGAGAATGAATGGAGAATAGGAGATGGTGGAGGGTGCTACCTATTAGATGCGGATTGATTGGTTTTCTGTGTGGCGAATCTGAAGAGAGTTTGAGAAGATTGGTAAAGAGAGATCTTGGCCAGGGTGTGTTACAGGAGGGTTTGAAAGTAAACGTAATAGAGTAAGGTTAGGTTGTGAGGTGAGGACAGTCCTCAGTGTGAAGTTGTATGTCTTAGATGGTGAGCAGCTGGAAACAAAGTGTCTGAGTTTAAAATAAATATTTAGGGTATGAGTTGGACGAGAAGGGAACGGACTATGCAGAGTGAAGTAGGAAAAGTTGTGAATGTGGCAGGAAGGTGGCTGGTGCATTAAAATCGTTGGTGAATGTATCAAGGGACTAAAAGTTTGAGATACTTTTAGTATATTGCTTAATTATGTTGTTACCTGTGTTTATTGTATGGTAGTGAGACTATGTGTCTGGAATATAAATCTATGATTAATAAGTTTTCAATGTGTTCAGATCGGACAATCTTAGAGCTATGCAGATGTGAAAAGAATCTTATAATGAGCGAATGGAACGTATGATGAGAGTGTGTGGTGTGAAGAAAAAGGGGTAAATGAGAGAAAATAAATTTGAAAGATGAAATTTTGGTGGTTTGGTCAGTGGAAAGGATGAATGATAGTCGGTGGTTAAGCGGATTGTATAGTGGAGATGTGTGTTGGGAACCGGACTCGGCCTGGAGACCGAAGAGAAGTGATTGAGTCGGTGAACGGAATGTCTGAAGGAGGAGAAATGTGAGTTTTGGCAGAGGGCGAGAATAAAGGTGCAGTGAACATAGGAAGAATGGCTTGGTTTTGTGATGGGGGCATGGTTGTGCCACCTGGGCCAAGGGATGAAACCCTTACATGTTGAGATTTAACCAATAGTGAGGGTTGCCGTCGAGTCCCATTGAAGCTTAGGGTTGGATTTATCTGTCTGGTGACGTAGCTTCACTAATTTAATGGTAACAGAGGGGCGGGTAAGCTGGGATTTCTTTTCGACATTTGTCAATGTCTCCTACTGCTTTTTTCTTTTCCGTGCATGTAATGCTCTTACTCCCAATCTTGGGGAAGAACAGGTAGGTGAAGAATAGAAGAAAGAAAGATATAATATATATATTATATATATATATATATAATATTATGATATTATATATTAATTATTATATATATCTATATATATATAAGATATATATATAAATATATATTAATATTTGTATATATATATATAATATTTCTTTCTTTCCTCCCAGGAAGGGTTCTCATCCTGTCGCGGCGCTGCAGCATCGGTTTCTCCAGAACGTTTCTCACTGCACTATTCCTCTTCTTCTTCAGCACTCTCATATTTGGCTAGCTTAATCTTCCGAGTAGTCTCATCCGTTCCGCATCTCTTTCGGTCTTCGCCTTGGGTCTTCTGCCCGTCGTGGTGGGGTCATTCCATCGTTCTTTTCGGCATTCTCTCTCTCATCCTCTTCTCAGAATGATCCCAACATCCTCAAAATCTCCCCACAATTCCATTCTTCAGTGTCTCTTTTCACACTTATTTCTCGTAAATAACTTCATTTCTTATTCTGTCTCTCCCTACTCTTTCCAATCTATAAGTTCTTAATATCCTCCCTCCGCCCTTGTATTCTAACTAAATCCTCCTCTCTTGTTGTTTCCTTTTTCCACGCCTCCGTACAAGGAGTGTCGGAGTTCAAGTATGCTGTTAAAATAAAAAAATCACTTTTATAACGACATCCGATTTTTCTATCTTTCATCATGGGGTATACCCGGTTTCATAACTAATCATACTTTTCCCATTCTTTCGTGTAGGATCTCCTTATCCACATATTTCTGCTTTTCGTTAAAACACCCCTCCGAGATAATTGCAGGTATTTACCAGCTTCAGCTCCTCCTCTCTCACCATCAATTTTCCTCTCCCCTCACCCTCATCTCCGGATAGTTAGTTATATCTATAGTTATATATATAATATATTAATATACAGTATATATTATATATATATATATATATATATATAATTATATATATATATAATATATTAATATATATATATATATTTTTTATAAAAAAATTAATTATATATATATATATAATATATATATTATAATTGATAGTATATATATATATATATATATTATATATATATATATATGATATATATATATATATATTATATATACTATATATATAATCCAAGCACTTCGAGGGAAAATGATGCAACCAATTTCTTCTTTCACGCATAGGATAACATAAACAGACCTCAGACATGCCATACGGCTCTCGTCTATACACAGACTAAAACACTCGGCAACCCGGTCGGCATTATTCAATTATCTCACAAAATTCTGGAATAAACTCCCACCTACAAACGGGAAGATACAACCGGGGCTGCAACTGGCAACATTTTTTTTGTCGGCTCTGAAACTTCCATCAAATTGTTAAAACTTGTTCGAGCTCCACTTCCTATTTATATAATTCTTTCTCCATTTAAACAGGGGAAATCTTCATCAACCCTCACGCTACGTTCTGTTGCTCTAATGAGCGAAATAAAAATGTTTTATAATGACTCCTTTATTAACTTTAGAATTAAAAACTAGAAAATATTTAATAGAAATAGATTTTTTAAAATAATACAGCAAAAGAGAAAAATTCACTTTCTTCCTTATTTTAACTATAACCGTAATCCTCTTTTGAAATGATCGAACTGCGTACATACATTTAAGTATAAATTTATTAAAAGAGTGTTTTTTTTTTTTTTTTTTTTTTAAAATATGAAAAATTATATTTAGTGAAACTCTGAAAGTTTATAATAATTCCTCCTTGAACTATGAACTATCTTTTGTCAATAATAATTTTTATTAATAAACAGATTTTTTTTTTTTTTTTTTTTTTTAAAGAAAATTATAATTTCACGTTAACTTCCTAAAGCTTTCGTTGTCTATAATTCTCTTTGACTTCCTTTGGTGTTCTAATATAATTTTATCCCATACTTTTTTTCTTACAGCCTATCACTCTTTAATAAAAGATATTGATTTCAATATGCTATATAATCAGAATTTTTAATTATTTTAAGCAGAAAATAAGCTCTAACATTCACTTGACTAGAGGCAAAGCTGAATTGTGTAAGCCGCATCATAGAAAATTTTAGGATAGCTAGATTGCCTCTTTAACTGTAAACTTTGATTTCCGGTCGATTTTATTATTATCTGATGCTTATGGAAATCTACACTTTGTATTTTTTGAAGGTCTTTTACTGGCAGATAGTCTTTCTTTCAATCGCTTACCTGCATGCTCCAATTGAGTCCAGCCTGTTTGTTCCCAATTTTAAACTTCTCATTGTTGACCAGATTACCCAAGGGAAGATTTTCTCAAACTTGTTCAATATTGTCTGTTTAGATGTTGTTATTCCATTTTTAAGTCCCAGTTCACAAAAGAGAATTCCTAGCTTTTAAAATCAAGATCTTCAGTTCTGAGGAATTTCCTGAACTGTGGATCAACAAAGATGACAACAAAATGACATTTTTATGCTTTCGTTAACATTCTTCTCATGGACTTGAAATCATTTGTTAAAATCGACTTCTCTATAAAACTTTTACTGGCAGTCAAGTCTTCTGATCGATTATTTTTTATTTATTAAGTTGGGGCGTTACTAATAATTCTTTCTTTGGAGATTAGAGGCTAGCCACTAGAGAGAGAAAAATTTTCGTATGAGTATTGGAGGAAATCTTTAACTTATATATGGTCTTTTAGTTGCAAAGGCCTTTCGAGCAATAAGACGTACTTTTCCATCTCTTTATCTAAGATTACCACTTTTTTCATTCTTGATGCTTTAGAATTCTCCATTAGTTTTGAGGTACAGCTGCTTTTTTGCTAATTGTTTTGCTTGCTTATAAAGATTAAGATTTGCTGTATGAGTATTGTGGAACATCCATCTCGCACTGCTAGCTGTAAGTATGGTTTCATACTCATGTGTGAATGTTACGTCTCGAACATAGTCTTTTCATAGTTTTATCAAGTTTCACATGTCGGAAAACGACAACTATTACTTCTTTCGTTTGACATCAATAAAAATCATTATCACATTTTTTCCAGCTCCTGTTTCCTCCATCTATTGTTCTTATTTAAAAATTTTTCAACATACTGATCTCAAGTTTGAATGTGTTTATTATCCATAACTAAAATAAGCTAATTACTTGCCTTTATTATTTTTTTGAAATTCTATTAAAAAACTGGTCAATAGCAAATTCTTATGAATATAATGTTTGAATTATGCTGGGGCGGAATTTGGTAATCTTTTACTGCTTAAACGTTTTAGTAATATGTTTTTATTTTCTTACTGAAGAAAATATCTAAAATGATTAAAATAAACAAAATTTTTTTAGCTTTGCCGTTGTGCAAGCATCCATTTTTAAATGCATGAAGCGTCCCTTTAAGCAAAATTTTCAAGTTCAATTTTTTGGGTTTTATCTAAAAAAAAAAAAGAAACAAGACTATTTTATGAATTATTATTTCACGGTCTAAAGTACTACTGTTTACAGTATGCTCGATAATAAAGCTCATCGTCCTGCACACCATCAACATCGAATGACTTTCAATCAAAGTCACTATATCTCATCCGGTCTTTCGCAGAAATGTCCTAACTGGGGGGAGCCAGGTCACTATCGTTAACAACATCATTATATAACCAAACGTTGTAATTAATTTGCGAAAATATTTTTAAACACTCATAGAATAAATACGGAAGAGACTAAGAGACGCGAGTTTAAATTATTTCTGACAGAATCCTGCGGACGCGCCGCAGAGCGCTTGAAGACTCACAGGATTACACCGGCGGGGCTCTTACGACGAAGTATGTGAACACAAACGCGTATTGTCAACTTAGTCATCTGGTTTTTTTGAAAAATATTTAATCCCTGAAAGCTTTTTCCTCACTTTCTTTTTTAACATTGCAGCAGCTAATTGATCTTGGATGTCGGTGTTTTTTAAATCGGGTCCGGGCTAATTAATTGATTGGATTCCCATATGTATAAACTGAGTGGTTCGGCTTAAAGAAGCACTTTTAGCAGAATGATCCAGACTGAAACTCAGTTTATCATTCAACGTGTTATTAAGATTGACTATTATCAAACCTTGGTGAAGACGGAAATGACGGAAGTCCTTCTACTATTCTAATGAAACAAGAGCAAGTAAGGAATATCGCTCAAGCAAGGCACAAGGCTACAGTCAAGCAAGTGAAGCGTCAAGTAATAATACGAGCCAGTTCAAAGATCACCTTATACAGATGGTGAAATGGAGGAAGTAGTTGGTAAATGTTTCGCGCTACCTTTCAAAATTCGAAGGTCCCGATTTTCAATGAACTGACAACGAGAAGGCTGTAATTTAACAGAGCGACGAATCAATATCGATACACTCAGATGATGTCATTAGACTGCCTATAATAATTAGGGCAAACATTGGAGATAGATTAGGAGCCACAGCGACAACTTAGATTTGCTAGAAGCCTCCAGCGCAAAGAGCTATCCTTGATGGATTCAGTCAGGTCATCTGGGCACCTATAAAAAAAAGTTCACATAACTACACCTAAAAACTTGTTCTAGACACGGGGGGTTAACACGCCGTCTCACCTAAGAGCAGACCAAAGTAAAAGTGAAAGAAGAATTGCTGGACTCCATAACAGAGAATTGGATACAATTGTGTTCCGTTTTTTTGAGACACGCATTTTAATTGTTGCAAGATTCCTCAACAAGATTGACCTATGCACTAACTTAGGAAGTAATGAGAGTGTCAGTTCATGGCCTAGATTCCATGTTTGCACTAAGATGGAACAATTGGCATCTCTTTTGGGCCCAGCTACAAGTAACTAATTTCATATCTTGGAAGTCGTTGTCTGACCCGCTGCAAATAACTGTCCTTACTATCTGTTTAAGCTCAACCAGCAAAGAGCTGGGATTGCAACCGTGGACGAGGGGAATGCGAGAGAAATTGCAGGCTTTTGATTGATAAAACATCATCAGTGAAACCAGTGAAGGATCTTGGTCTGATCGTGTTCACCAAAAGTTCCACGAAGAAACAATACTAAGGGCAGTATGAACTGAATTCATACGAATGTTTTAGAAACATAACTTAGCAAAGGCAATCATAGAAATCTACTAAGAGGCTCCATGGAGGCTGTAGCAGGACACAAATACAGAAGCTCTCGTCACACCACCCCACGTCACACAGGAGAGACACTAACTATTCTCAAGAAGGATACAACAAAATTAAAATATGAAAAAGAGCATATGATCGTTATCCGCTACGAACTCAAACATGATGAAACGGCACTATTGGGACACCTCGGTATGAGGGGATATATCTCACACCTTTGATCGTACCGTCGCAAAGGGCTGGCGAGAGGATGGAGGTGACGTATAACGTCAAGGCACGGTTCTGCGGAGCTCAAAGGACGGTCAAAATGCTAAGTCATGCAAGAAAGAAGAAGAGAGGTGGTGTTTTTGGTTGGCGTATAGGGAGTTTCTTGACGATGCATATCTCAGATGATTTTCGTTCTGCTGCGGATTGGGATTTGTTATAGGCGATTAAGTATCTAGAAAGTAGTGTCTGCCAGAGAAGCAAAGGTTAACGAGGCTGCGAAAATATCTTAATGTGCACACATTCAAGTAGAACTTATTGGCCAAAGACATGAACACGAAGTATACATGGAGAGGGCAGTAGCGAAGGCACGTAGGATAAGATACAACCTAACTAAAGTGTTTTGACAAAGACACATATATTTCGTTAGGGTTTGCTGTTGACACGCTACCAGCAGAATTCCCCGGTAACACAACAGCGGTCTTCTTGTGCAACATCAGAGTAAGGAGAAATATGGGTACAAATTAAGATGGTTCAAGTATAACTTTGAAAAAGGCAAACAGTGGGAGAAGGGGAAGTAAAAGGAGTATAATCCAAGCGTTAAAAATCAAAGGCGAGTGTTGTGACCTACGCGGAAGTTTATTGTCAGTGAGCAGAATGTTTGTTATAGTGGAAGTCAGTTGACTATACCATCTGCAGAAATTAAGTTGCTTGTGCAGAAGCTGGTACTGACTCTCAGGGCGACATCAGTACCTTGTGACTCATTGTGTATACAGCTGAGCATCTTATGTTAGCATGGCTTTATTCAGGCCGGAGGCACACTGCAACAACGGTCACTGTTTGCAGAATTACCTGGTGGTCAATCTGTTTTCACCGCCCCGGGACAAAGCCCCCTGAAATGTAACCTATCCACTAAGCGATAAAACATTGCGAACAGGAGGAGTTTAGGGCTCCTTATAAAGATTAATAGGGAGGCCTTGCACTTAGAGAGCTAACTTTCGAAAACACCTTTTGTGTGGTCAAAAGATTGATGAAACCAGGATAATCCAGGCCATCCAATCCAGTTTGGACAGCGGACTGGTGTGATGGAGATGCAGAGGCTTACACTAATGATTTATGTGTGAAGAACCATGCAGTGCCCGCCGGAGTATCCCCCTTCTGATAAACTGATTAAAAATGATATGTTCATCCACTTTACAATGGTTTAGCAGCAAAACAATTTCTGCTTGCACACGCAATGTGTAAGTTAGCAAATGTGACTCTGAGAGGGATAAATACCTTGGAATAGATGTATCAAACTGACACTTCGATCGAGATAGAAT
>JABUQX010080693.1:0-5000 GCA_015478945.1 Trachelipus rathkii
AAAGAGAGAGAGAGTAGAACTAATACTAAGCTAATAGAGTGAAGCGATCGAGAGATAGTTCTGACACAGAAACTATAGCAAACAAATACATATCCGTTCATGTACTCGTTTCGCCGAGACGTCTCACATTTTTGGACAGAGTGAGAGACTGCTCAACAATTTCCTGTAATTGTTTTCGTATTCCAGGCACGTATAACTTTTGAATTTGCCTTAGTATGTATATATTGAAAATAAAAGCTGAGTTGTTTCTTGATATGCAACCTACAAAGAAAAGTTTGATACATCAATATTGTAGGGGTAATATACTAAAGTTCCTTTATAAGAGTAATAAATGTCGTTCTCCCAAAGAAGATGCTAAAGTCTTATGTGTGTAAATTCATACCTTCTTATCAATCAGTTACATCTCATCTACCTTTATTCTGCAAAAATCACAGAATATGTATACAGGGCATATTTTTGTGTATACTCTGGTACGAGGTGTGCTGCAAAGAAGGTTGAATTATAATGTAAATGATAGGGTTTGACATTGCAATGCGCTCAATTGGAACTATTGACCTTCATCTCCACAAATCTGTGATAACGTTTTTCTTTTATTCTTTAAATAATGAAAGATATCGCGCATTTGAGTTTATTAATATTGAACACACGCTAACAAGTTTCAATCATCAATTATTGATCTTTACACATACACAGCTACTACACAATAACTGCTGCACTACTAAAAAACATATACACACGACACGACACTCACATACAATAATCAGAGCATAAATAAGTTGCACAATGGCACCCTCATTATAAAGGGTGTAGCGTCAGATATATTTATCTATAACATTTGCAAGTTGTATATACATATATTTGGTGGTTTCGCGCCAAAACCTGCAATCCAACTGCCGCCAACCGAGGGTCGCCAGAATGAATATAATATATAAATTATATATATATAATAATATATATAGAAAGATTAGATACTCCTGTAATAATGGACGAAGAAAGGGTATATTCAGGGGTATAACTAAAAAATAGCACTAGAGTAGTGAGAGGATATGGCCTATTATATAGGTGGTATAATATTTTTATATAGCCATAAGATATGGAGGAAGTATGGCAAGATAACTATATGGCTCTAGTGGTAATAGGACGTTGGATAAATATTATATAGGCTATAATATAAATATAGCTTAATATAGAACAGTGAGTTTAGCATACTATTACTAAATATATATAGATTAGGCTGTGGTCGTGTGTCATTCCAGCCGCTAACTACAGTGCTCATTCGGTTGAAGACGCATTATTTAAATAATTGACGTATGTTTTGGAGATTAGTTTCAGTAGATATAATAGTTGAATAAAGTATGGTGATTAAAGCGTACTCAATGGAAGACTACAAAATTGATCAGGCGTTACTATGTATGTTCCAGTATTAGTATTTATTTTAACCAAGTAGATCTGTCAATTGAGAAAATAGAAATGAGACTAAGACACTGTGAAACGCTCTAAACAAGAGTAAAAATGAATATTACATTATATGATTAAGTTTGTTAATGTAATAGCGCTTTTATAGAGTTTAGTTATACTTAGTTTTAAATAAACATTTTGAATAAATCCAAATTATAATAATATAATTGGAAAAGTGGCTGATAATTTTCAAGTTTAATATTAGTTGTAGTTTTTCCAAATGATTGAAATCATGAAAAATGATTCTTTTCTCTATTTTTTTTTTTTAAATAATTCGTTTAGACGGAGTGTTCTGACACGCCATCGCATTTAATATGCCCAAAAGTTGCTCATTCAATTTGATCTTTTCCAGTGCATCTATTGCACTTTCAATTTTATGAAATGCGGCATTGGTTCTAGTAATTCATAGAGTGAATTGAGATCTATATCGTACGCTCATATAGTACCCTATATACTACTGAGGATTGAAAAAGGCGGGTTGGCCGAAGAGGTGCCGGATAACTATTTTTATCCAGGATACAGGAAATCCTCCACTCATGAGTCATTATTCACTAAATTACCATATAACAGATATTATCCTACTATAGAGTATCACTATTCAAATATATGAGTACATCTATCTGATATTCAATATACCTCTACTAGATATATACCCTTGACTATATAAATAATATGTGTTTTGTATTATATGTATATAAAAATACGGAAAATTTGGACAAAACCTGGATTGGTGGATAAAGATCTTTTACTATAGGGTGAGTCTATGCCTAGTACTATATAATAACGTATCTACAGAACAAATTTCCTTTGTTAATAATAGTAAATTTAATCATACAGGGTTAGGAAGTCTATCTTAATAATAGGAACTTATCATAGTTATCATCAGCGGTAAATTTATTACCTCTATATACGAAGTAATATATTATAAATATTAGTTTAATATATTTATATACTAGACGATGTACTTAATAAATATATACATCTCATCTAAAATATTAGTATAGGTTATTTACAGAGTTATATTCAAAGATTGATATATATATATATAGCTGACACATATAGTATAGTACAAAGTCATATTAAAATAATAACTTATGAATTTTACGTGACGAATTTAAATGGCGATATCTTACTCTTACAAGTGGAATAATAGACTTCACTCATTATTTCATAACTAATCTGTATTGATACTAAGAATCATTTTTATCACGGTCTAATAACTCCATACTAAAATTTTGATCTCATATAAATATAAAAGTAATACCTGCTGCTAACTATAGCTGTTATGTCCAAACCTGTTTTCATATAACTGTTGATATGAGGTATTATATCTTAATGTTACAGTATAAAAAGTTAGAATAATTATCAACCTAACATATATTATATATATATATATATATATAATATAGCGTCCATTTTGAAATTGTAAATTATCGCACTATTTTATGAATTACTTAACGCTAAAGATATACCATTTTCGTGTGTGGAAATGTCAGATGCACACCTAAAATTGTACAACTCAGAGTCACGGAGCACCGCTCTTGAGATAACTAAGATATTTAAAATTTATCATACAACTCATATATAGGAGTTATCGAGTTATCTATAAATTCCCTTATAAACCTTTAAGTGTAAATATTAGGAATAATATTTCCCACAGAATTAAATAATATAAGTGAGATTGTGAGAACTATTAGTAGTATACATTACTAGTGAAATATATTATAAAATAGTCACCTATACTAATATATATATAAAATTTCACAACCTTTCCGGGACTATTAGGGGTATATCAGTTTAAACATGTGGATTATTAGCTATGCCTATCACGGACGGATTTAATATTGAAAATTATGAATTATAATATACAAATACGAGTATGATACCTATCTCTTTCATGTACTTATGAACCTTATATATTTTAACTAGACTTAAATATGTCATATATATATATCAAATTATGTATCCATTGTAAAATGAATAGTGGGTAGACATAGTGCTTTAAAAATACTATTTACACTGAGATAATACGAGAATAGTTATATATATATTATGTATACTTAATATTGATCTCTATACTGTAAGATCACTTTATATATCACTATGACTTTGGGTATAGCCTATCATTTTAAAACTAATATTTAGTGAAAAGGGTACCTCACTAAATAGTAGACTTAAGTATCTCATATCTTTTGATGATCGAGCTACAATCTATATATACATTATATACACTGAGTTAAGTGGTTCAAATATCATCTTAGGTGAGTACAAAGTGCGAGAGAGCAGATCGAGAGAAGACGATCATGTGGAGTGACAGACGAGAAGTAGAGAGAGACACGAAGAGCACGACACGGAACGAGAGTTTAGAGGAGTTAGATGAGAGAGAGAGATTTTTAAAATATACACACTGTATTTCATTGAATCAATAGACAGTCATATGTCATCACAATCGTGCGTTCATTTCGTCACAACTCGGTCCTCTGTTCATTCGACTGGATTCTGGCTTATTAGGCACTCATCGTCAAATATTGTTAACAATAAGCTGGTGCGGAGAGTCATACCGTCATTTCGCATTCAATCGTCATTACGGGCCCATCATCAAAAATTTCATCATCGTCCCATCACTAACTATTACCATTAAATATTAGTACCTCGGTTTTCACATTACCTCAACAGGACATTGGATTTCCGTTTATAGAGCAAAAAACGATACCTGTCACATAATTGATCCCAGTCTGTCTATATTGAAACTATCGCCTGTCAAGGTATTGGAAAATTTGTTGCATTAAAATTTATATTTGGAAAAATAACCAATTTGTCATACAATTCATAAAACCTTTCGGGGCAACCCGGTAATATTTGGTCTGTTTTAATTTAAAATATATATATACTGTAAGACTTTTTAGAGTGGATAACAGAACATATGCATCATATTAAAAAGGCACACTGGTTCTACCGCACTATTAAGGATTCCTTTATCCAAACATATATATCACTTTTTTCGTTTTCCCCTACAACTTTAAATAGTGAGGATCTTACATAGGGCTTAGTCAATATGTAGCATATTATGTTATTTACTAGTAAAATGGTTTTTTGTTAAAAACTTAATGGTAACCTTCGAAATATTTAAAATAACTGCTCATTTTATGTATCAAAATAATATATTCGATTGTGATCTCCTGTAATAAAACAAATTAAATTATAAATTGTATTGTAAATACTGTGGATATATATTTATATAGCTCTTCTAGATTAACCTGTAATAAATGCTTAATTAACGTAAATGCTTGAAAAAATAAACCACTTAACCTGTAGGCGTAAGATAAGCGGTCTGGGGAAATTTTATTACATTACATCACAACCTTATAATTTAAATATATACTCTACGGAACTAATTTATCTTCACCATAATTACAAGCGTTTTTTTATATCATAGATTTCCGATTCGTTGTCACATAAACAACCAAATTTCTCAAATTAAAACATTAAAACCTGGATATTTTTATATAATATTATATATATAAACTATATATAATAAACTT
>JABUQX010080693.1:15000-18097 GCA_015478945.1 Trachelipus rathkii
AAATTTCAAATTAAAAATAATGATTTATGTTACCTCCCGCAAGTAGTTATTGAATTTAACACACACTGGTTGACAAATATTTAATTCCTCTTTGTTTTAATGTAATGTAATTAAATACCATAAGAAACATAAATAACAATAATTAAAATATTGAAGAACAATCTTGAACATTTTTTTAGCACCAATACAGTTAATAATTAAATAAAATTGTTTAAAAAAACTTAAAATATAAATAAAAATTAAAAAGAAAAGAATTAAAAATTTATCGAGCTTCACCAATACTGTAAATATTGAATAACTTATCTTCTCTTTCATAGGGTAAATTTTACTTTTTCATTATTAACAAAGAACGTAAGAAAAAATTAACATGACCCGATATTTTTTATCGCTTTTACCTTTTTAAATTGTGTAATTTTAAAATAATCTTTGTTATCTATTTTAACATATGAGCATTGTAATATTTTTTTAACGTGTTATATATATTTTACAGTGGTAAAGTGTACATACTTTACTTTTACTTTGTAGCCTCCCGCTCCCCTCCTACAAGCAACGGCATACCTCGAGGTATTTGGCAACCACAGCAGGGTGGGCCCAGAGATTCGTTAGTGTAGTAATATATATATATATATATATTATTATTATTATTATTATTATTATTTATTATTATTATTATTATTATTATTATTATTATTATTATTATTATTATTATTATTATTATTATTATTATTATTATTATTATTATTATTATTATTATTATTATTATTATTGGGTTATGGTTGGTCTAGAACGTATGTCGCACAACGAAAGTTAAAGTAATGAACTAAATATTTTGAGAAATTTAATTTTTTACCTTTTTTTTGTAAAATAAAACACGAAAAAAAGAAGAATTAATATTTCTGAAAATGAGTATAATTTATATATATATATATATATATATATATATATATATATATATATATATATATATATATATATATATATATATATATATATATATATATATATATATATATATATATATAGTATATATATATATATATATATAAATATATATATATATATATATATATATATATATATATATATATATATATATATATATAGAAACTTCTCCTTTAAAGGGTAGTTAACCGATATATATCGAACGAACAATGTAATCGATTTTTTTTCGATTATTTCAAGGCAAAAGTGCGAAAAGGTTGCCAATAACAGCTTTTCTTTTTTTTTTAAACTAAAGGAATACCCAAGATTAAATAGCAAAGATTTGAAAGAGTCAGGGTCTCTCGGCCTCAGCGGGGGACGACGGGGGGGACTTCGTCCCCCCTCTGTCCCTCCGTCGGCTCGAGCCCCTTAAAAATATATATAAAAAAAAAATAAAAATTAACATATAAAAATTAACATGATAAAAAAAGCAACTTGTGGAAACTTTCGCGATCTTTCTATTGGGGTTTTAGCTAACACGTGACACTGCTGGGCTGCACGAGCAGATTTCTGCGATTGTCGATATTATGACATTTTTTGTAACTACCTTTTAAAGGAGAAGTGTATATATATATATATATATATATATATATATATATATATATATATATATATATATATATATAATATATATATATATATATATATATATATATATATATATATATATATATATATATATATATATATATATATATATATGGTGATATTTGGTTTAAAACCACAACTATCATCGATCCATATCTCAAAAACTACAATAGCTACAGGGAAAAGGAATACATTTTTGGAATCCTTGTAAAATTTTAGTTAAAAATAATAATAAATAAATAAAATAAATATTGGCTATTTTTTTTTAGGAGCAGGGGACATAATATATATATATATATATATATATATATATATATATATATATATATATATATATATATATATATATATATATATATATATTATTTGTAAAGGTATTACACGGCAATGTAGGGGGCTCGAGCCGACGGGGAACACAGGGGGGGACGTTTTCCATACCCCGTAGGGGAGGGGCGGAGGAACACCCGCGACACCCAAATACCAAAGAGCGGGGGTTCCGGAGACCCTCCCCGGAGGGGGGAATTAGTCCTACCGTGTTCCCCGGAAGGCCGAGACCCCCGGGACTCCCCATCGGTGCGGTATACCCTTGGGTATTCTTTAGTAAAAAAAAAAAAAATTTATAGAAAATTTATTTTACCGAGAGAGAGAGAGAGAGAGAGAGAGATATGCGGTGTGGCATATGTTTCCTGCTTTCTAGTGAGGTGCAGTGGGAAACGAGGTGAGCATTGAAATATAGAGTTGCGGTGCGATGTGATGTGTAGTGCGCTCGCTCTGCTGCTGTGCGGTACGGTAAATTCCCATGCTCGGGGAAACTCTATTCGGACCTTTTGCTGCAGAAATTCATTGCCTGATAGCTAAATACGGGAAGAGCGCGTATTATATATATATATATATATATATATATATATATATATAATAATATAAATTTAGTTATATATATATATATATATATATATATATATATATATATATATATATATATATATATTTATATATATATATATATATATATATATATATATATATATATATATATATATATATATATATATATTTATATATATATATATATATATATATATATATATATATATATATATATATATATATATATATATATATATATATATATATATATATATATATATATATAATATAATATAATATAATATATATATTTATATATATATATATATATATATATATTATATATATATATATATATATATATATATATATATATATATATATATATATATATATATATATATATATATATATATATATATATATATATATATATAAATATATATATATATATATATATATATATATATATATATATATATATATATATATATATATATATATATATATATATATATATATATATATATATATATATATATATATATATATATATATATATATATATATATATCCTATGCTGAAGCATGCACGAAAACGCGAAAGCGTTTCAATGATAAAGAAAACGATAATTCCAATCTGAAAGGAACGAAGTACACCG